>KN538414.1:146615-166341 GCA_000797535.1 Trichuris suis
GACCTATCGGGATTTCGACTTTCAGGATTTTGACCGCCACCGCGTCGCGATGAATATCTGCTCTTTTCTTTTTCGCATGCTTCTCCTGAAGAAATACGGTCACAGTTCGTTTTCCTTGTTGCGCTGCTAATTTTGAAATTCTCCTGTGATTCGTCTGACGCTGACATGAGAATTTCCCATTAAATTTTCGCGCCTGCTGTACTATGGTCCTGCGATATCTTGGGAACGTGGAAATCCATTCCGAGTGCATGCAGAAACAAAACAGGTAATGAAAGAGCAAGACCATTGCTCAGCCGCCTTCGACAGTTATTTTAGTCAGCTCGCTTCGGTACATTGCCGCGGACTCCGCATCAGCACGATCTGCTTCCTCTTTCAGTCATACATTTTGCAGTCGGCTTCTTTCCTCAAACCTCATGAACCAACCCCTCCTAGCTTCGAACTTTTCTTCTGAAGTTTCTTCGCTTCTCTCAGCTTTCATACAGTGTAAAAGAGAGAGGGCTTTGACCTGGATTATACTTTGGCTTAGCGGGAGGTTGTATCTGGTCTGATCTTCTAGCCACACGATCAAAGTCTTTTCCGTGTCAGCAATAAGACTACTTCACTGTCTTATCCTCCTCGTGTTCACCGGAGTTGCGCTCTTAATTTTCTTTAAGAGCTTTTCCTTCGATTTGAACACTTGGCTAACCGTCTGACACACTAGCCCTAACTTTCGATCAAATGCAGCATTTGACATGCCGCTTTCATTAGGCTTGATCAATTCTAACTTTTCTTCCAATCTGAGATATGCGCAGCTCTTCTTTTCATTTGAACTTCTGGGAGCTATTCCTCGACTGTTTATTAGAATGAATGAAACAGGCTACCTTGTTGACTAAGGATCATGGCTACAATAAAGAGAACTACCCCACCCAAAACTCGACAGCGTACGTATCTTAATTCAGTCCTTCCAAAATGCACTCATTTTAGCCCAGAAGAATTGGTATCGCGCAAAGGGGTGGGTCTGCACGTTCGTAAAGAAAGGACTTTATTTCGTTCACAGTTTCATCACAACGACGAACCAACAAGCGGCAAGGCCCTCCAAACCTGGATGTCCGAGCACTTACTGGGCAGTACCCATTTCGATTAATGAGCTGACCGCTGCTCGACCACCTACCTTTTAATGGTCGTGTTTAGAAAGAACGGGGATGACCTATCAAGCATGCGTCCTCAGCCACTGTATGTAGTCAGACACGGACGCCCCACATCGCAATTATAGCGAGGTGCAAAAAAACGAGGCCCAGTTGTACGAGATGTAGGTGTACATAATTAAGATCGTCAAAAGTTTTAATCAGTTCTGTTAAAAGAATAATAACATGTAGCCACCACGATACTTACCTGCAAATCAGAAAATCTGCTGACTTTATAATCGCTGGTAATGACAATGCTAGCAATTGTCCAGTGATTGGAAAATTTCACCTTAGTTTACAGGCGAGCAAAATTATCTGAGAAGAGCTGGACAGCAACGACGCGTTGCGAAGGTAAAGGAAGCGCGGTAAGGCCCTTCCAAATCTTTTTCTTGTGGTAAGATAAAAAAATGTTTCTGTATCCTAGCTACGCGGCCGGGCAGTCGAATAGTTCATTATCATGTATTCATGCTGCAGTTGGAGAAAATCGCTGTTAAGTTCGCACATCTATACTGATCAGTTTAGAAAACCTGACGGTGGAACTGATATGTAAACCGCAATACGTTTTGCATGTTATAGGTATATGATTTTACTATTGCAGGAAACGATTTTGAATGGTTTCGCTATTTTTTCTCGGACAGAATAAACGCGCACTTTCGTCTATTCAACAGTTATTATAAATACGAGATTTAGAAAACAGTATTAATGGAAGAAAGTATACATTTCAACACGATTAAGCGCGAGCAGAGACTACAGCTAACATGTATCAATAGCATATGCCCGTTGACGTGGAGGAGTAACTAAATCTCACGACTGGTAAATTACGCGCGGTACTTTTTGGCGACAATGCACGAAGCGGCATTCTGTTTTGACGTCATCAGTATATAGCAGAGTTTCTCCTCCAATCAGCACATGTGTAACAGGAAGTAGGAATTGAGGACGTGTAATATACTCATATGCAGTCACGCTGTCTTTCGTCCTTTGTCACTGTTTTAGTTTTTCATTAATACGGGAGGCCCACATTGTCTACAGCTGCCATTCTCAAGCGCTTGGCGCGAGGCCCCCTGGAGGCTCTTCCCAGGCGCCGGGCCCCCTTTTCCTATTGGTCAGTTGTGTTTGTTATTTTTCGCCTGGCAGCCGATATCCCCTAGGGCAAAGTCGGCATATGAACATTGTAGAAAGAGACAATGTAAATGAACGATCATGAACCCATTTATTCATGTACAGCAGCATATGAAGCATACCGGCAAAGCCGACAAAGCATAAAAACGCTTTATTGGAGCTAATGGGACCGTTCAGCGTGTGTCTTTGCTAGCTTCATGATGTCCGGCTCCAGCCTGGTCAGTGACAGCCGCAAGTCACCTCTAGCTACGGCATCCATTCTATTTCTGGACTTCGTTAAGGGAAATCACTAGTTTTGCGGAGATATAATATGGTTACAAGTGTACGGAGATTTGCCGGAGTGATTACCACAAATTATTTTGCCCTCTCCGCGGAACTCCTCGGCGCCCCCCTCAGCCGGTTAACAATTCCTGGCCCCCCTTCACAGGCGCCGGGCTCCACCTGGGGGGCCCAGGCCCCACTTTGAGAATGGCTGGTCTACAGTAATCGGTTCAAGAACTTTCAGTGTTTATTCAAATCGCCTGCCAACGTAAAGACTAATCTGTTTGAAAACGGGATATCTTTTAGCTGGCGTTTAGGTTTTCTTTGAAGAACTACGATCTGCCGGTTATAATGAGAAAACCAAGAAGGAATAAAACGTTCAGAGTTTTCGGGACCTGCTGTCCCGTCATCAGCGTATGAGGTACAAATGGATTAGTCCAGGTCTGGATGATTTGGCCTAAGCCATTTGTACCTCTTACACCGATGACAGGATGTGACTTCGCGTTTTTCGAAAGTGTTGCATAGAATATTCGTAGTGCGCCACTTAGCGTTACTATTGGATTGATCCAGTCAAAATATCACTAATCTGTAGTATGGTGATTCGCATCCCAATGTTCCTGTTCCTGCGCACTGTCATTCTTGTATGCTATCGTATCCTTGAAGCACTTGTTTTCTACTTGTTCATTGCTAAGTTTCGGCGCCTCAGCTTAGGGGATTGTGCTGTCAGAGCTTTTGGGAACGGAAACGAAAATTCTAACTTCGGCTGCTTTTGCTATACGAATTCCAAAGAGGGATGATGGGCGGCTAATGTTACAATGAGTAGGGAGAATCGAACATTGTATACAGTAGTTTTTCAGCCTTATTCAACCGTATATGTTCATTGACTGCATTGCACAGAAGTTTCTCAGTGAAACAGCCCTGTTGTGAGTCCGTGAAACTGTAGCTAATAATGAATCCGACATTAATATTAGTGCCGTTAGTCTGAGTCACTTAAAATAAACGGTCACCACTTTCATTGTTATGCTTACCTCCTCAACCAAACGTTAACTTCATTCGTCGAAGTAAATGTCGATGGAAAGCGTACAACTTTCCTGGTGTTTTGTAAGACAATCAGTCCGGTGCGAAAAAGGCAAACGCGCGGATAAACGTTTCAAGGTAGAGTATTATATAACGAGTACATAGGTTTTCAAAGTTGATGTCACAATAGGTTAGTTTAGCGTAGTAAAATAAGTGTTACTGACCTTTTAATTCAACTGTGAGCCGTCGTCGGCGTCTCACTATGAGCAGTATTTCAATTCTGAACTTGGAAATGTAATTCTTTGCAACGGATGCGTATGTTTTCACTGTGTCTATGGAAATTCTAGACTGAAGAATTATTTTAGGTTTTATCTATTCATGTCGTTTATTATGAGTATTAATGATTTGCTTTCATGCGTTTAGGTGGCAGAGCTTTAATAATTTAATGTTGCTCGAAATTTCGGATGGAATGGTTCGCTTTGCTTCTTTCACTGTGCATTACACTGCTGAGAGGCAAGTTATGTTTCTTTCGTTCGTGATTTGTAGCATTCATTTATAGGCGATGGAGACCTCAAGGATTATTTCTTCGAAGTGTTGGAACCGAAAGACTTGGGCTACTCGTTTCAGATACGCATGGCCCGCTTTAGTGCCAAACCAGGTTCCCAGAGCTATCGATTGCAGTTAGTATTGTCCAAGCCGGCTAAGTTTTGCAATGTATCTTCTGAAGATGTTACTCCCAGTCCTGGCGGTGTTTGGTTAATCGAGCGAGGGTAACTCAATTCTTATGGTCTTTTTCATATTCGTTTTTATATAGTGAGTGCTCGTTTATTCACAAAGTAAGAAATGCAGAGCGCCTTGGCGCTGCTATTGTTTTGATCAGCGACATTGAAGCAGGGGATGGAAACTTCATTGATATGATGGGCACCTATTCCTCAGACAAAGCAAAGATACCTGCCTTTTATCTCCCTGGTGCTGACGGGTAATAGTATTACGTTTGTAACCTTATTGCGTCATATCCATTGCTTTTACAGGAAACGTCTTCGTGCCCATCTCCTTTATGGAAAAGATGCCGTGTGGATCAAGATTCCTCTTAATCTCAGCTTCGTACCGTTGCATATGGTTCGCAAACCACCGTGGGATCCTTGGTGAGCGCATGGTAGCTTTGTATCCGAAGTTGATCAAGATTACTTCATGCGATCATTTCTGCCCGCGACGTCCTATGATGTTCGTTTTCATACCTGACAGCAAATAAAAGTTTGCTTAAGCGAGAGCATGTCCGGCGAAGGGGTTTATGCAAATGGACGTTGCTAATGTAGTCGCTTAGCGGATCTGAATTTTAGAATTATTAACTAATACATCCGGTAACGGTAACTAATATGTCCGTCCAGTTAAAATTCTTTAACAAAAATAACATTCTTTAACCTCAATGCACTTCTGACATTCCGACTTCAAATTCTTTAAGCCGCTCCAAAGTAAGTTTTCATCATGCCAGTGAGAGTAGCTCAACGAGCGACCGCAGCTTGTCTTCGTCCTTGAATCGGTTTGTCCACTGCTTCAGAGTTCCAAGTAGAAGATAATCGCTGAATGTCAGCTCCGGACTGTAAAGCGGCTTGTTCGGCGAAAGGAATTCGCAACTGTCTGCGGCAGCAACTGCTAAGCCTAACTTCTGTGGTGGTGCGTCATCTTGCAAAGCAGAGTTTCCTGGTTGATCTTCCGACTTCTTTTCTCCTTGACTGCTTCGCGAAGTTGGAGAAGCAAGTCGACGTAATATCAGCCTTTAGTGCAAGTGCTCCGGTCAAAGTAGTCAACTAGTAGGATTCTTTCGGCCTCAGAAAATTTTGTCTAAAACCTTTCCGGCCCAGGTTCCATGCGTTAGACTGACTGAGCTTTTGTGCATTTCCACGTTCACCTTTATTCCTGAGTTTTCGGTGCGTACTGATGAATGCACACCTCATCACCAGTCACAATACTCTATAGAAAGTTCTCATCGAATTCTTTGGAGAACTCCAGTTTCTTTCGAATAGTCGACCTGAAGCCCTTTCGCAACCAGTGAAAGACTTTTTTGGACTGAGGTTGGCATCACCTTAGTATCTCGCTCGATTTTTGCAATTAGTCCTGTTCGAAAATGAAAGACTTGAGATGGCATTTTGAAATTTCATGTTTATTTTGTTACGGAAAGGGTACAAACCGTATATTGTATACTCACACGCAGTTATAAATCCTCCGAGCTTTCGGAGCCTTTCGCGCTCCGTTTTCAACGATGTGTATGGATGAAAAAACCTATTTGGTTTTTTCACATTTCGTTCACTTCGTTTACACCGCTCAACTGGGACAATCCGTTTGTGAATAAAGAACAATTCTTCTTTCTTTTACTTTTCTTTGTTTTTCTGTTTTGTGTCTCGTACTAGTATGTTCTTGTGGTTTCGTGTCAGTATTTGTTGTAATAATTTTTCTTTTTGTTTTTAATCGTCTTTGATTTTTCTTTAGCCTTTGTTTCTTCCATGATTGCTCTATGATTATCCGCGTTCAAACGCTGCTGACTCACAGAAATCGTAAGTTCACCTTCAGTTATCTCCAGATGCACTTTCTTTACTGGTGAAAATCTTTACAACCATGTTTTCGCACGCACGCATACACCAAGGGAAGAACATATAAATTATGAAAATTCTGAAACATTAAACAAGTACGGCCAGCGGCCTTCTTTTCGTTGGTACATTGTTACTTGAGTTTCCATTCTTTAATTAATCACGCTACTCACTATCAGTACTGACAACCTTTACAGGTACATAGAATCGTTAATTTTGCCAGGATCGAATTGCTTGCATCATTAGTCTTCCTCTTTGAAGTCATTACTAAGTAAACCATGGGTTACTCTTCAGTACACCACCTGTGGTAAAAGGACAGGTGAAATGATATGCAAGGTAGTTACTAAGTGATTAACGAATACGTAGCGTGAACGTCATAAGTTGGGTAAAGAGATGATTTACTGCCTTGCCTGGAACGGGCCAAGATGGCGCATGATTTTGTCATCCAGAATGGCTTACAATTCAAATCATATGACTTGTTTATCCCCAAAAATATTTGGTCCACTCTCAACCGCGGATAGCAGAATGCGCGAATACAGCGGCCAACACATGCTTTCAGTCTGCCGTCAACCGCGGGTCCTGCGGGCAACCTGCATTTAATATAGCCGACCATACTAAAAATCTAGCCCATACGGATGGACGAACATCTTCAACGTTCACGTTTATACAGATAGTGCTTAGTCATTGGCAACGAATGGAACAGTTAACTTCAGCGCGGTTTCGATAGCTCCAGTCCGTCTTTGTTTTCAATGATGGCTTTTAGGTCATCTGCATTTAGCGTTTCATACTTCAGAAGGGCCTCAGCAACCCGCTTGTGTGCTGCCGCATTATTCTTCAATATGGATTTTGCTCTTTCGTAAGCATCCTATAAGAAGCACTCACAGGACACCTGCTTCGCTAATTGTACCTTCTTGCCTGCAGTATACTTCTGACTTCACTGTCAATTAGTTGTTCCGTAGCAGAGCTCACATCCCTTGAATAACCAAACACCGTACTGTCCATATCCTTGATAACGCGAAAACCAATCTAATAATAGAATATGTTAAATGAAGCAGAACATTCACACTTCAAACCTTGTCTGACATGCCATAATGCTGAACCATGTCAAGAGCGAGCGTGGTGGCCTTTGACAAATCAGAGGCACATCCGCTGGAAACTAATTCATAGCCGCAAACAAGATCTTCAGCGGCTCTGCCGGCCATCAAAACGTCTATTGAAGCAAGCAGCTGAGCTCTGGTCACTTCATACTGATCTTTTTCAGGCATGAAGCTTGTCTGAAAGGATAAACATACAAGCAGAAACCCATCTACATCGTCGAAGTTCCTACCAAACCAAGAGATTCCCTACGTGGCAATATAGTTACGCGATGAACAGGATGCGCGTGCTTTGTAAAAAATGAAACCAGAGCGTGGCCTGCCTCGTGATATGCAGTAACTCTGTTAGCCGCTTCGTCTGGCACACGATGTTTCAGAGCCGGACCTAAGTACAAAATAAAAGATACAATTTGTGAACGACAACGTACCCATGAGAACTAGGTCCTTAGCATATTCTAAGTACTGCATATCAACGTATTCCTTGTTGTCAGCAGCCGCTTTAAGCGCTGCTTGGTTGACAACATTTTCGATATCAGCTCCACTGAAACCAATAGTGCCTTTAGCCATGGTTTCAACGTCGATTTCATCATTTGTTTTGATCCGACTCAAATAGAGGTTAAATATGTCCATGCGACCCTTTAAGTCTGGATACCCTAAAACTAGTTGAAGATCGAACCGCCCTGGTCGCAACAGTGCCCTAAAAATGCGTGCTAATAAGAATATTAGCGTCAACAGCGATTGAACCTACGGGTCAAGATCTTCACGTCTGTTAGTCGCGGCCAAAACTATTACTCCTTCAGTCGGTTCGAAACCATCCATTTCAGACAGCAACTGGTTTAGGGTTTGGTTGGAATAGGCTACAACCGTTTGATCTGTGCGTCGGGTACCGACGGAGTCGATCTCGTCTATGAATAATACACACGGGGCACGTTCACGAGCTGCTTCTAAAAAGCAAGTGTTCTAAATGCGAGCTGGAAAGGCAATTTCAAAACTTTTAAACCCTCGCATCAGTATCCCATCTGACCAGTCTAAAAAAACTTTCGAGCCAAACTTTTAATTCAAAGAAACAAAACATCAGCGTCGGAGCTAAATTTAGTGAAGAACTGGAAACGTTCGCTATTGTTCTACTGCTCGCTACACCTTGTACATCAAGCAACAGGCAAGGGCGTACACGTTTGGCATAACAGAAAAATGATTCGATTAAACCTTAAGTTGCGCAACCGTGTGAATGAAACCTTTGGGCTCAAAATCAATTAATAAGGAAAGTGCCACCGAGTTACACTATTGCTTGAAACATTTAGTAAGTTGGCCAACACGATGGACAACTTTCCAATTGGCAGGTTTACCTTTCCCTTTACTGGGAGATGTAAGTAACCTGGCATATGGCTAAGATAAGGAAAAACAATTGGTTGTCTGTGGAATGAAACTTCACGTTACTCCACGTATGGCAAAGCATTCGTTCAAAAATGAGTCAAAAACAGAAGAGGCCGACATGGAGCTCCTGTAACTCTCATGCACTGTATTCCGCATTGCCGTTTGATAAGACTTTGCCTTTGTAAGCTCGCTTTTGCCGTATTTGTGACAATAAAGATAATGTTGATACCTTATTGATGAAACATAGTGTTAGACTTCCGGATATCTTGCAACGAAAACGGCATATATTCATGGCCCAAGCAAGGTCACTTATTATGACGACCATGAACAAGGGGCACGCAAGTTTTCATTCTCAAAAACCCCGTTTATTGCCAAGAAAATAAAAAGAATAAAAGGGAAACGAACAGAGGGGCTTTCGAGATCTGACTTGACCCATCGTCAGGGTAATGGTCTTACCGTTATGTTGACATGGTGATCACACCATTTCTTTGACCTACAAAGGCCCCCAACCGCCCTTTTGGTTTTCACCGCCCCTTTGAAAGCATTGTTCCAGATACACCACTGCGCACTTCAGTTTCTTTAAGGTGTTAATTTCAACCAATCTTACCAAATAAATCCCGAATTCGCTTAGCGCCCAAACCAACGAACATCTCTTCAAATTCTGAACCCGACGTATGAAAAAAAGCGACACCAGCTTCGCCTGCAATGGCACGAGCCAGAAGGGTTTTCCCGATACCAGGAGGGCCTACTAGCAAAACGCCTGAACAATGAATGTGCAATGTAGGCTTAAAACTGAACTGCATTTCGATTAGAGCAAACCTTTCGGTAGACGACCACCAAGCTTGGAATACTTTTCTGGCTGCTTAAGGTAATCCACAATTTGGATAAGTTCTTCCTTAGCCTCGTCTATCTGCAAGTGCAACAGACTACTTAACATTAAAAATACCATTCAGACATTTTTTTGCAAACACGTGAACTTAAAGGCAAAACAGACTGACTATACGTCCTGTGTACACTTTCACTTTCTTCTCAAATTCATCAAGCTTGTAATTACTAAATCGAATTCCCAACCATTGAATAGCTGAGCAGTTTATTACGAAAAGCGAACAACACTGAACTCACAAAACAGTGAAATTAAAAACTTTCAGAAGGACGGAACACGTCCGTCCCAACTACTGTACAATTATGAGGGGTGATAAAACTGTGCCAAAAAGAAAGTCGAGCAACACGAATCACGAATTGTTACGTAATTCTGGTGACCATTAATCACCGCCAAATTATCATCTGAATTATCGTAGCAGACTTTGGCAGTCTTCACAGCGGTTTCCTAAAACGTGCTTAACCTTCAGTTCTACGACAGATAGGTACCGAATTCAACTGGCCACGTTCAAAATCCCGAATTTGCTTACATCTTTGCTAGCTCAACGGGTTGTCAAACTGTTTTCTTGTTGCATGTTTTAAGCTTCCCGTTCAAGTCGGCAACCGGAGAGGACAACTTGCCGTAGCTATGAGGCACCATCTTGAATTGCTTGATGAAGAATACGCTCAGGATTTTGTTACGCTCTTGCCCGGAATGTACGCATCCCCGGGCAGCGTTCTCTGCGCTATGTCACAGCATTGTGGTAACTGATGATCCGGTTACTGATGACTTATGGAGGCACGCCGTAAGAGGACATTACCGTGGAGGCTTTATTGTATCGTCTAAACTGAGACAATGCAGATCGACTGCACGCAGTCTCAGTGGCTCTAATTTTCAGTTCACGTAGAAAAACTATGAGCAACGTCTCAGTTGTCATAAGTTTTGATTTAGGCTTAGATGGCCTACAGGAACCGTTGGAAAATTTTCGGTTTACGTAGAGAAACTATATGAAGATGGCTGTCATACATGAGTGCGGTTATAAAGAGGGGTGTAAACAATTACCAATCACAGCAAAACACGCTTGTATTAGGTCTAAGAGTACGAGTACGTTGTTGGACAGTTTCACGAGATTTTCCGAAGCACCGACAATTCAATTCAGGATCACGATGCTTGAACAACATATGGAACAGCGTCATGAAGACCATAAATTTAAATCTGAAGTTGCAAATAACAGACTTTAAATAAGATTCTTCATTTTCGTTTGAAAAAAGTTTTCCGGATATCGATCGTTCGGGATTTTGAATGTGATTGTGTCTACTTGTTTAAAACAAACTGCCATAAAGCCGGTCTTAAAACGAATGTTAAAAATAAATAGGCATGCTCATACTTGCCTATAAGCAATTAGCCAGTGATGCTGAGCAACAGAACAGCTACAGCCACATATTTTTATGTAAAAGTCCCACGAATTCATGTTCACAAATAAACTGTTGCGGAAGGCCTTCTAACTTCCCGCAAAACAAAACGGCACATTACTTAGCTGCAACTGGGTTCCATTTCCTCCCTGTTGGGCTATTGCCCATATGAATATCACAGTCTCTGTTAATCCAGACGAAAATTAGGAGAGAAAAGTTTTCGAACTCGTATGCAAAAATAGCTTGCCTGAAGTAAGCAACCATTGTGCCACTGTTTACGTGAGAAAGTAAAACTAAGGCTCAGCGGTAGAACTGACCAGAAACTAAAATAAAAGATATTTGCTAGATGAGACATCGCCCCCCCCCCCCACTGGGCAACTGGAACTTTGACGAGGAGACGGGATTTCCGGCGTGCTTCTGAGATAGAGCGCCAGCTCGATTCAAAAATATCAGCAGGGGCCAATTGTATCAATAACGACACGGTGGCTAAACATGTCCACCTTTAACAGTTCCGCCTGGTGTGAAGCACAAACGGACAGGGCATTTCAGTATGCGAGTTCTATTATTATTATTATTATTATTATTATTATTATTATTATTATTATTATTATTATTATTATTATTATTATACGAACTGCGCACGTCAAATTGAACAGGAATAATTGCGCGTGACATCTGTCACTGAAGTTTTTGTCACCGCAAAGTCCCTGTATCGCCTAAGTTGTCACGGAGTATCCAACTGCAGGTAGCATGAAGTCTCAATGATTGCTGTTGACCAGCAGCATTCTTTGCGCGTGAAAAGATCGCCGAATGCCTCGCTGGGCTTAGAATATGCAATAGCTGCTGTTTCCCTACCGAAATCTTATCCCAAAGTCCGTGCCGTGTTCTTGTAAGCTCCTCGAAGACTAGAGCTCGGCGGTTGCATTTTGTACCTTACAACGGGCTTCACAAAAGTGAGCTGCCTTAGGCAAAATTATCAATATGAAAACCATGCAAACTTGATTGTACACTACCTATAGCAACAAGGCAAATTATGATTGCTGAAATGACTGACAGTCAATGGCACAATTGAATGATTAAATTATAGCAAGTATAAGACAAAGTACAAAGCCAGATCACTTACGCCCTTCACATCGTCAAAGTTGACATTTATCTCTTCTGGTACAATTTCTTTCACCGACGAGAAAAGGTCTACGAATATGTTGATCAGTAAATAAGAATGGAGCTATTTAAGGAAAATTACGGTCCGATATTAAGCCATAGTGAAGATAGAGCTGCAATAACGACGGCAGCAAAAGCAACATGAACGCGAAAAAGAGAAACTTCTTCGTTATTCCACCGGACGCTACGTAACCTTCCGTGAACGCAGTCTGGGAAACACAGGTTAATGGTAGAAAACCTACAGACCCAAGCGAACGTCCTACCTTCACCAATATTTGTGCATTTTCCGTTTCAGCTTTTTCTAGTAATTTCTCCAGTCTTTTCCCACTACTTCTCCACGGCAAAATAGCGGAAAGCCACCAGAGCCAGTTCTGCTTAAACTAAAGAGAGTTAGTTCAAAACTAGGAATCGTTCACACTCATGATTTGTACTTTGCGACCCTTGCTTTTACTGCTCACGAAAGCGTCACTCTTTGAGGATGATCTGGGTAACCGCCGAGTCTTGAAGTTTCGCCGTGGCAAAACACATAGTCCATTATTGGTTGCGTTCAAAAATACATCTTCTATGCGAAACAAACAGCCCTTCAACCGTGACATTCTGACTTCCATTCCTTTAGACCATGACAACCGAAAATCATGAACAAAATTTGATTTTCCGGTGTTGAACCAAAAGAAGCAAGAATTCAGTGGTATTGTTTGGTTTTTGTCCCTTGGTAGGTAAAGAAATCGACCTTTCTCTGACTATAATAAATAAAATTTATTGAAGGAAAGCATGCCGATTGCATAAACTAAGAAGGGTCTCGTAAATACAAGCAGGCATTACTTCAATGAATGCTACTAACCAAGCTACGGGCAGAGCTTACAACCGTTTTTCTTTTATCGAAAATTGTTGCAGAAACGGACCAAGCTCCCGCCAGGTCTACCAACGATTGCACGCATTTTGCGGTAAGCTGAATAGAACTACTCAATCGGTACATGCAAAACGCTATACATACGGGAAATTGAGCAAACGTCAGGAAACCATTGTACACAGGCAACATTGTCACGCGTTTGTTAAGATGGGTGAAGAGTACGTTCAGTTTGCATTATTCACCAGAATGCTTGGCTTATCCACATCCGAACATGAACAGACTTTTAACCTACAAATGAAACTCAAGTTTACAATAAACAATTGACGACAACGTCAAGTCGACCACCGATATCTGTGCAACCATTCGTCTGCATACAGAAGCCGCTAGCCGACACAGACAAAACGAATTTAAAATGTACAGCATTCTAGTAAAAGCAATGATTACTTTTGTGGTAGGCAGGAAACTTTCCATTAAGGAAAACAATCAATTTGGTACCTTCCGAAGTACAACGACCATGAAGCAACAAAAGTTTTAAACGAACACATTTCACTAACCAACAGCTAGCATATTCAACACCAACATTTATCAGTACGCGAGCAGTAGGTATCAAAATCAATCCATACGCCAGTATTGTTCATCAGACATGTTATTATCAAACAACAGCCTCAATAATAAGCTTGACTCCTTACACTTCTCACGTACTTGGAAACCAAAAATAACAATATCCTGCTGAGTTACCAAACTACAATCTTAAAAATTAGCTGTCCGGCTTGGCACGAACCTCTCAGGCATGACACAGAAAACCACTGAAGTGAAAAGGCTTCACGTCCGAGCTCTTTTCTCCTGGATCCTATCGATTCGAGAAACCGCTGTAGGATGTATCTCGACCCTGATAAGAGTACAGAAATCAAAATTTCGACCTTGAACTTATTACTTCGTCACAGCTCACTACTGAAACTCTACATTCTTACTACAAGCAATTCTTCAAGCAACAATCCTAGTCAAGACAAAGATAACCCCGTCTCACGGGAAAGAAAATGCGGCATTTTAACAATGGGATAGACAAGTCCCGGCAAAATGTGAGAACTAATCTAACGTGTTTGTCCACAGTCAACTCATAGTTAAAATAAAATTCAACGATTCAACAGATCGTTCTTTCACTGCATGTTATTTTAATGAGCAGCAATAACTAGAACGAAAATTTATTTTAAAAACCTTTAATCTCTTTAATCTCCAGAAAGTTTAACACGTTAATGAAACAATACGCAAGATTCTCCTACAAACCGACGTGATGAATGTTAACCATTTGTACAATAATATCAACAGAGAACATTACCTACAATAAAAACTACTGTTAAATATAAGCAAAACTCATTTCCTTTATGTTCAGGTCCTCACAGAAACAGGAATATCTTGCCAATCGTCCAAAGTAAATAAGGCACCGCCGCTGGGGTGGATGAGCCTAAGTAAAGCGTAGCATTTATTTAATGTAACTTAAGACTGCCAACTTTAGGTGTCATTTGTAAAACATGAGAAGTTTGATGCAGTTAAATTAATTAGGTGCAGCCCAACTTTACTTAGGCAAGTTTGTCTAGGCTCGCTCGACCTAAACGATTTGACGCGAAACTTGATTCGCACTAATCGGGACAGTTGCAACCCTAAATCTAAGACTAACGGAGGTGGGCAAACGTTGGTGGTCAAACATGCAGCTCCCAACCCGATTAGCGAGAATTAAGCCTTCGCGTGTAACCGCTGCGTAGAGTAACTCCGGTTAAGTCTGTCACGCCAAGTTTTTCTGCTTCGACTGCCGTCATCTTCTTGAACACAGGATATTTGACAATCGTACTATCGGTTTTCACACTTGAAATCATGCTGTGCTATATGCTGCATCATTATATGCTATGTTACCTCGTTAGTAGCAGAGTTTAATTTCGGTAAGTTTAGTGCCCAGGCCCACAAATGTACGTAAGCAAGAGCATTGAAAATTGTGAACCTGAGCATCGTGTGCTAATTCGGGGTTGAAGGTTTGAGCGCGTGTATGCGTGCATTACATTTGGCGACCGGGATGACGCTCTAAGTCGCAGTGAGAAACCCCCAACGGGACCACGGGCAAGGATTCTCATCGACAAAGTGGGTTTGTTCGAGAGACGCCGTTGGCTTGTGGTTGTGGACACGCATAAAAGGTTGGCAGGGCGCCTGAGCAACGCGAGGCATGGTTTTACAAAAATCATTGCATTTGATACAATATTCAGGGGCAAGTCGTCTGCACATAATGTGGTGTATGCAACACGACTGCAGCGAGAACCTGCGTGCTACCGGGCGCACGGGGGCGTTCGTTGGTTGTCGTTGTGCCAGCCGCAGTGAGCTGTACTCTAATAAACAGCTGCATCGCATGGACTTAACAGTGGCGACGAGGATGAGATGACTCTTAGCGGGCTGCCTTTTCGCAGCCTTTTTCAATCCTCGCCCCGCCTGAGTTCACGTCTGCTCATCCAGATTCATGGACCGTTTTTGAAGAATGTCTGGAATTTTTTTCACTACTCAGGGTGTCACGGATGATGACCACAAGCGCGCCGTGTTGCTCAGTGCGCTGTGCGAGCGAACCTTTGACCACTTGCGAGCACTAGTACAGCCCAAAGCCCTGAAAGACAGTACGTATGCGCAGATTACCGAGCAATGGTCAACCCGGCGATTGTGACCGACGTTTACCCTTTACCCACGCTAGACGAAGCTTTTGCTGCTTTGGCTGGTGGCAAGTGCTTTACGAAGCTTGACCTCCGCAATGCGTATCTACAGGTTCCCGTGGACCAGGCATCTGCTGACATTCTTACCATTAATACAACACGTGGGCTCCATAGGGTAAATCGGCTGCCCTTCGGATTAAAATCCGCACCTGGAATTTTTCAGCACCTCATGATTTCATTGCTAAAAGACATTAGGGGCGTGGAAGTGCTTCTGGAGGACATATTGATCACTGGGTCCCCGGTCTCAGAGCACTGGGCACGCGTTTACGTGGTCCTACAGCGCCTAAAACAAGCTGGATTGCGGTTAAAGAGTGCGAAGTGCATATTCGCAGCACAAGAAGTCGCATTTCTAGATCATAAAATCAATTCCGTTGGGATTTTTCCAATGGAGAATAAAGTTAAAGCAATCAAGATGGCGCCGGCCCTTCAAAGTAAGGCCGAGTTACAAGCTTTCCTTGGCCTAGTCAATTTCTACAATCGTTTTTTACCACACCGAGCTGAAATCTTATACCCGTTGTACCAGCTGCTCAAGGAAAACGTTTCCTGGAAATGGGGCAGGGAGCAGCACGTTGCCTTCTGCTGACTTACTCTCTTCTTCAATATCTCTGGCTCACTACGATCCAAACCGCCCTCTAGCGATCACTTGCGATGCATCCTCAATAGGAATTGGAGTTGTCCTGTCGCATATGAATGTTGACGGTTCCCATGAGCCAATCTATTTCGCGTCCCGTGTCTTCCATCAGTCCGAGACGAACTATGCGCAGGTCGACCGAGAAGGACTGGCGGTCGTGTTCGCAGTTCAGAAGTTTCGCTGTTTTGTGTTAGGTAGGAAATTCACGATAATCACCGGCCATAAGCCGCTACTAGGACTGCTTCAACAAGGGAAACCCATAAAGGATTCTACGTCTGCACGCCTGACAAGGTGGAGTTTGCTCTTGAGCAACTACGACTACAAACTATGTTATCGCCCAGGAAAATTAGCGGTTGCCGCAGACATTTTGAGCTGGCTGCCACTTGATGATGATTCCGCCAGCGTCGATCCCCTTCCACCCGAAGTTTTCATGTTAGAAGTCGAGCCACACGGACCCGTATCACCAGACGAGATTGCGCGGGCTGCTGCGGTCGACCCTGTTTTGTCAAGGGTACGTACATGGCTCAAGTCAGGATGGCCACTCAAATGACCATCATGCAGAGTTTTCTCCGTACGCGTTCCAAAAAGATGCGTTTTCACTCCAAAGAAATTGCATACTGTTCGGAAGCCGCGTGGTCATTCCTTCGCAGTTGCGACATGAAATGTTACAGATGTTACATCGCAGCCACCATGGCATTGTGCAAACAAAGGCGATAGCTCGCTCATAATGTGGTGGCCTGGTATGGCTCCAGCCATTGAGGCCATGGTATCACGCTGTTCAGCGTGCCAACCACTAAGACAAATGCCGCCAAAAGTGTCGGTACATCCCTGGCTGGATGAAGAGATAAAACAATGGTCACGGCTACATATCGACTTTGCGGGCCCTTTTAGGGAGAAGTACCTTTTCGTGGCGATCGACTCGGCCGGCAAATGGCCTGGGGCTAAGATTGTTCCAAATATGTCCACATTAGCGGCTACAAAATGCTTGCGGGAAATCTTCGAAACCCACGGTCTGCCGAGACTACTGGTATCTGATAACGGACCAGCCTTCACTTCATCTGAATTTCGCTCCTTCGTTAAACGTTGCGGAATCAAGCACCTGTATACGCTGCCGTATCATCCCAGTTCAAATGGACAGGCTGAACGAGCCATACAAGCGCTCAAACAGTCCCTGCGCAAGCTACTTTGGGATAGCAGCAGTTTTAGCCGCTGCTTGTCTGACGCGCTGTTCACGATGCGGACGACGCCAAATCGCTCCACTGGGCGCTCGCCAGCCACACCATTATATGGCCTCTTATCTACCTTGACATAATGTAGCAACTGATGATATAGTTGCCTACGTCAGGGATCTTGCAACGTTCATTACGAGCTTCATAGCTGGCACTATTGTGACCCTTTGAAGGCATGTAAAACGTACACGATGTTCTTTGACCGTTCGCCAACGTTGTTTGACACTCAGTTTGAGGAATACCGGACACTGGGCGATTTGGCGTCCATCCGTAGAACAGATCGAACACAGATGTGTTTCTGCCGAAACTGAAGTTTGCAGCATGGTAATCGTTGCAAATCTTTCCCTGCCTGTGATATGTTTATGCTGCGGTAAATTAAAGGGTCTTTGATGACCTCCAACGGTTCCGTTCACCAATTCTTCGACGTCCACTACTTGTGTGCGAAGAAATTCAAAGAATGGGTCTAACGTAACTTCTTTTTTCCTCGTAGATACTTCATTTTCCCACCTCTTTCGAAGGAAGTGGGGCATCTTCAGCTTGAAGATCGCCAGCAGCACTTCTGCCGCTGTCATTTGTCCTGCAGGGTCTTTCCCCATAGCGCACAATGTTCTGACGTGCTAAATGCGCTTGTCATGGAGGTGTCGTAAGCGTTCAGCGCTTGCTTGCAATTCGAGCAACGATACTATGTGATTCTGTATGATAGCATTCAGCCTTCCAAACCGGTTCTTCAATATGTCGACAGCAACTGCATAGTTGGCCGATGTCAAGTACAAGCCGGTGACAGCTTCCAGGGCTGCACCTTTGAACGCCGACTTCAAGTAAACGAAGTTCGTCGCATAACTCAATTCCTGGCGGCTGTAAACCGCAGTATCAAATTGGTCCCAGAATGCGAAAAATTCTAGAACGTTACCGTCAGCACGCCTTTCGACTCCTGCAACTCCGCTGCAGACGAAGGCCATTCCTTCGATTCCAGTTGCAAGCAACTGTCGGTCTGAGCTTTAGCTAACATCACTGCCAGCTCGAAGTTCGTCCACTTAGCGACTTCATTCTCTATCTCCTCCTGTTGCAGCCCGACACTTTATCGAATATGTATCGAGGAGTTCCATGGTTCAGCGAATCACGGCATGTCCTCCAGCGGAAGCACACGCCTTCATCAAAGACAGCGGTCGTTCGATTCCGCCTTTCAGACCTACATGATGATTCAACAACTTTTTTCGCGGACATGCTGGAGATACAGCACTTAGAGGACCAGAAATGTTAAGGCTTTAATCGAACGTCAAAAAACAAAACCCGCAGACATCACCATCTACCGTGACCCTCCTTCCCTATTCCCCGTATCTCTCATTCGGAGGTTACAAAGAACCTGGACATCGGCTGGGTCGCGGCCGTAACAGATTATATTTCAGCTTAAGCACAGGTAAGGACAAAACATAATGGCCGCGGAAAAGAACCTGCGGGTCGTTTCAGAAATCCGCCCACAAACTACAGTAGTCAGAGCGGTAAACAAAGAAAAGCAGGTGCATCCTGTCAAACGGGCAAAATCGCGTGTGCCCGAAAACAGAATCGCCTTATGCGGAAACTGCTACGATTTCAAAATCGCGTATAAGAGAACACGCGTTATACGACCTATATATAGATTTTATTTACGGTCAAACCGCTGATGATGAGTGGAGGCTAAGTCCTGAGAGCCTCGGTGTTAATAAATTTTGTTTCCATAACGGGACTTACTTTTGAACAGTGGATGTCTTTTAACTATCCTTGGGAACACTTTTAACCATGACCAAGGCTTTGGAAAGGTCCAAAGCCACGATCAAGGTTGAAAACAGGACTTACTGTTAATAAAGTCTATATATAAGACTGTTAATAAAATCTATGCTGAATAATTTTTAAAAGCTTTATTCTTGATCTCAGAATCGACAGTTAGAAAAGCACGATGTATACGTTTACTGCCTCAGTTTCCATTGGCAGTTTCAGTCAAGTAATAAGCGAAATCGAAACCTTTAAACTGCGCGGCTACCAAAAATTCACTCGTTTGACGCGGTCGCATGAACCCACGTTTCTGAATGTACGAAACGGCCAGTTTGACGTTTCTATTAATAAACGGACTCATCCAATACGCTTTTTGTAAATGAAACTTCCTATCCCACCACGATATGAATAAAAGTAGCCTGCAAGATCATACTTTATGTGGCAGAGCGACAGGTCCTACCCTATTCTAGCTGGGTGA
>KN538414.1:166441-189140 GCA_000797535.1 Trichuris suis
ACTGGCAGCTGCATATGGCTTCCAACCCTGCTATACATCATTGTCAAATAAGTAGCGGCCACACCCCTTTTCCCAGCGGCGAAAATATGTATGTATACGCGAGCGAGGGGAATAGGGAGAGATTGGTGAGCGCTTCGTGGAGAAATAAACGCTTTCTGTGTTTCGTTGCGTTTTTGGCACGTTTGCGCCTATTTACCCGACGAATTACCTGCACTTTAAAAATACCACCTTTCCAAATGTCAAGATTTATTTTACGTTTCAAAACACTTCCGCTTAATGAATGACGCACAAGCAAAGAATACCGAGTTAAAAGTAGAGCTAAGACGAACAAACACTTTCTTCTATGCCGTCATTGCACTTTCCATTAACCTGCGTAATCGATCTGAAGTACTTGCTGCTAAGCGCTTCTTCCGCTGATACTCGTTTTTTAGGGTCAGGTTGCAGCATAGCGTAGAGTAATGCATACATCTTGAAGTCCTTGGATTTTCTATGCACACCAGGGGGATTATCCAAACAAAAGCAAGTCGAGCTTGGAAGTCTTAACATGGATGCCCCGACCGTACATTTATTGCACAGCTTTTCTTTGGTAGTTGTGGTTCGTACTTCGGCAGCACCGGCCAAGAAGGTGCATATCTTTGCCATATTTAAAGGTGGATAATAAACGGACGATTCAAGCTCTCTTTCTACAATGAATAAACGAGAATTCAGTGACGGCCGCCACAGAAAGTACTCATTCGTTTAGCTGCATGAGATACAACATCTGTTCCCAGCATAGCGAATATCTGCGTTAGCGAAGCCAAATCATCCTCCGGGACCCAAAAGGGATAATGATGACTTAACAGACATAGAAAAACAACACCAGCTGCCCAAATATCAATCGCAGGGGAAATACTATTAGCAGCAAAGATTATGGTTTCAGGAGCACGGTAGCCAACAGTACCCGTCATATTGACACTGGGTCTTGGCCTTAAAATATTAAATCACAGGCAAATGCTGCATATTTAGGTGCGCAGTTTATTCACCTTTTCATGCAAGCATCACATACCAATCCTTCAGGTCTGCTGCAACAGCACATGCTTGACGGACAATTCAGTTTCTTCTCTTCTGAGTTATTAGGTACGGCCTAAAATAATATTTACACTTCACAGGAAATTTCCTACAAATACAGTTCTTACCGCATCTTGGAACAAAACTTGGTGCTGACTGGTGCTCTTGTACGGCAAGGCCAGACCAAAGTCAATCATTGCATACCTGTGCGCATTAATAAGTGTATACCTTTCCAAGAATAAAACGGTTACTTAAGAGGCAATCAGCAAAAGGGACTAAAGAAAAATACACTTGCAGGTTCACTTTTGGATATGGGATGCATATTTTGAACGAAACTTTACTCCTTGACAGTATTTCGCCGCTTTTACTTTAAAACTCAGTATTTAGTCGCTTTGATACACCTCGAACCCCACATGCATGATAAAGAGCAATGATGACTTATAAACAGCTGTAAAACGGTCTCCCCTATATCCGCAACGGATATTTCTTCCAAGACACAATTTGATACTATGGAACGCCATACATACTATGTTTTTCATATGCATAAATACTTATGATAAAGTTGCGCGGGAATATTAATACGTTTGGAACAAATACTCGAGATATGTCAGTTACAATGTACCCACAGTAACGGGTACATCATAACTAACATACCTCGAACATGAAAATCCATACACCCGTTAGAAAGCATCCTGTATTTCACCAAATTGGAACAACTGCTGATTTTTATTGTGGTCTTTCCACGGCTTTCTCCCGTATTAATATTATGAAATATCACAAGAGTTAAAACGGATTACTCTCCGTTTGTATGCATCCAATAAGGATATCAAAGCTTTCGGAACACTTCTGGTTCCGTCGTCAGCGAAAAATGTCAAGGCACAGGCTGACGGCGGAACCAGAAGTGTTCTGAAAGCTTTGATATCCTTATTGGATGCATACAAACGGAGAATAATTCGTTTTAACTGTTATTACAACAACAGCCCGTTATGAGAATACACATATTCGTTATAAACTATCAGTAGTTGGCAAAAAAGACAAAAATGAAAGCATAACATAACATGTTTTTGGACAGCAGTCAACAATACGTAAATGAAAACGCGGATAACGGGCCTGACCTAAAGTATTAATGATAACACGAAATTGCATCGACTTTACATAATCCATATGCAACACTTAACTTCACTGGCCTTTTGGTCGCTTCTGCGTACATTAAGCTTACCTTCTAAACTTGCGGCTGTAAAGAAAATTCGATGGTTTTACATCGCGATGGATTATACCCTGTCGATGTATGTAGTTTAACGTGGACAACAAATTATACATGTAGTACTTCGCTTCTTGCGGGGTTGCAGTTCTGGCGACAACCTAAATGAAGCGTTGAAACGTTTGATCAACAGTGATTAACGTGCAACTCACAAAAAAGTCATCAAAATCAATATATTCCAATAGGAATAGAACACGATCATCTATGCGTGTAAAGGCATACAGGTGTATCACATTATTTCTTCCCCTTAAACAAATGATCATGGAGCAATAATAGCAACCAAATGGTTCAAACCCTATCGATGAAAGAATTCTTATTTCGTTCGAAGCATGTGCGGGATCTCCAAAAGGAACAAGGGCTTTCAGTGCAAAGCAGCTGCCAGATGGCTTATGTTGCACAAGGTAGACAGAGCTGAATGCTCCTAAAAATGTTTGCATTGTTACTCAGGAAAATCAGAAAACCGTGTTCGGTTGCCTCGCTACACACCGTTAGGCGAGACAAAATGCCAGAGTGCAATCACCGAAACAAAACCTTCATAAAACATTACCACGGCCAAGAAGTCGCTGAACCATCAAATCTTTTTCTAGACATAGTTTATGTACGTTTTCTTCAGGCTTCTCACGCTCTTTGGTCATAAGAAACCGTCGGAAGTCACTGCTTCCCTAACGCTAGTAACCCTTTGTTTCGTCCGCTTTTACCATACTAAGTGTTTTCAAGTTACTTTCTAACTTTTATGTCAACAGAAAAATTAAATTTATTCTTTCTGCATTACAACTTTACTATAAAGCGAAATATACTTTTAAGAATGCTTGGACCTTTTGCACTGGCCTTAGCTACAGAATGCTTATGTAACGTCCCTCCTGGTCCGCACACTATCGGAGGACATTCTGTTCGAGACGCTTTTATTTGCTACCGAGAACGAAACGAAACGCACGACCTCAAACAACTACACAGGAGAGCTTCCTTCCAACCCGCACACGTCACTCTCTCTTCTCCTCCTCTACCGTATCCTGATTCGCAAGTTCCGCTTCTAGGTCAGCGAGCTGGGCTGTGAGAACGGGGCGCATGCCCCATTCTCCACACTTATTTCCATGTTTTGGAAACAAGCCTTGTAAGAAGCAAAGCTGGCCTGTTCGCCTTGAAAGACTTCCGCTGTGAAGAATATGGAACTTTCGTGGCCTTCTTGCTGTTCCTTTTCGGTCTAACGGTGGCAGTTCAGTTTCATGAAGGTATAAAACAGTGATTCTGAAGGGGGCGGTGGAGTCGGATAGGACGTATGTGAGGCAGTAGATGGTTACGGGTCGTACCCCTTGACCGGGACTGCTAAACTCCAGGATGGTCGCGAAGAAACGTGGGTAAGAAGAATGGAAGAAAAGGAATGGAAGGGAGGGTCCTCTGACTCCCTCGGGCGGTTTTAACAATTCCTGGCCCCCATTTACAGGCGCCGGGCCCCACTTTGAGAATGGCTGATGTAGACCCTGAACCTGGCGTCCTTATCACGGTTGGAGCAGTGTATTCGATTTCAAAGTGTTCAAGGGCCTCCCTTATGGACAGATTTGTCAAATGAATATTTTGTGGCGTTTTTCTGTTGGCGGAGTCGGATCTTGTTTCCCAGCCGCCCGGTCATAATGACTTCCTGACGTCACCGAAAAATGCAGATCCCTCGCCAGCGCGTGACGTCACATGACATTCGTTACGTGATCCTGCTTCTTGTCTGCTATGTTGACAAAGTTGCTCTCTGGGTTCGCCTCTGCCAGCCGAGGTGAGAAGTGCAGGTTCCACGCTTGCGTTTAGGTCATACGGTTACATCTAGGTATCACGGTTTGCCTTCCCGATTAGGGTTATTCCTCCAAAGGGTGACTGCCTATGAGGATGCAATGCCAGTGAATGCCTTCTCTGTTTCGGCTACGCTAGGCTTCGGGCAAGTAACCATTCGTGGAAGCGTCGTTCCGGCAAATGAACTTCCGAGGAAGTATACCATAGCGCTACGTACAGCTTGTTGAGAGCAAAGAAGCCAACAGTTTACAGAATTTATTAGAAAGCTTTAAACGGAGCGGAAAAGGTGTAGCGAGCTGATGGAACTAAGCAGTATATGGCGACATCAGTGGCGCGGAGAAGATGCGATCTCTTCCATTATCTCCACAAAGGGACCTTCGCGTGGTCGTAACCTTCGCCGCCACATAAATTTGTCCGGGCAGGACCTCAACATCGTTCTGTGGGTACCGCAGCGGACTTCGTTTTGCCTCTTCGCTTGAGCCAAGAAGGACTCGATCATCTATGTTTGAGCCCCTATATTCGGGTCCACGAAGTGGGCGGAGTGGTTAACGCGCAAGTGTGCGTAATCCTGCTTGGACAAGAAGGCATAGCACCCGCTAATGTTCCGTGATGATGGTGGTGTACTGTCGAATGTGCTGTTTATAAGAGGTATGTATCAGCGTGCGGCTGCTGCGGTCTGCGACGGGGACTAGGAAGCACTCCTGCGTTTCACGGAACATCGCGCCGAGGACGCACAGTGCAGGGGGACCAGTCAGCCGCAGTTGGACTTCTGCTTACAAAATACGCTTTCGTCGACTTCCACTTTGCGCCCTTGTCCTCCTAAGACGATGATATCACTGAGCAGCGGTCGCGTGATGACCTTTTTGATGATTGTTCCATTGAACTAGGCACGCTTGTCCATGCCTAGAATTGCATCTGTGCAAGCGAGAGCGTTACGATATCTCGCAACGACCATACCTAGCGTATGGCTGCAGAACTTCAGCGATGTCTTCTGCTGATTCCAGAAGTAGAGGAAGAGAACAACGTTCTTCAGTGATAACCTGGTGCCTGTGATAGAAACGTTAGCATAAGCACGTACGGGTTCTCACTATAGTTACCCTCGAACCATGTGCCTTTGTGTGCGCACACTTTTTCCTGCATTGCTTTTCAGGACACCTCCATCTGGCTTGCCAGCCATTCTCCCTTCACTGGAGGGTCACACAGTTCAAGCATGCACGGTATCTTTCGCGATAGAGAATGCCATGGTGCTGGAAAGTCAACGCGGAATACTCGTCAGTGATCGCAGAGAGCCAATGCGAGTGGCGCACGTTGGAATGTTTCGCTCCCAAAGCAACCTTACCGGTACCAGGAGAAAGGCTGAGAAATCGAGAAAGAGCAAGCGAACGGGACAGAGCGACGTGGCGCAGAACAAACGAAAGGGATAGAGACCGCCGCTGTATTTTCTTTCTTCCTACACTTTGCAACATCTAATCTTACTAGCTTTTGCAAGTAGGTACCTTAATTTTTTCCTTTTAAGAGCTAGTAACGTTGGCAGCGCCGAAAACAAGGCGAAACCATTTCAAATGGCGGCGAGATCGAAATTCATGATTAACGTGATTTCAGAGCGTTTCAAATGGCAGCGAGATTGAAATCACAAGCACAAAGCCTAGATTGTCACAAACTGCTAGCGTACATGAGCTTACGTAAAGCAGTGTTACACAAGCCTTTCTTCCTAATCAGAAAAACTAGCGAATCTCATACTTTAGTCCGTGTCTCACAGACCAGTCATGCAAAGATATAATTTCTAAATTAGTTCTCACTTCGTAACAGGGCAGGTATTTATTATTTACTATTTAAACTGTACGGATTAGTAGCCACAGTTGATAACACTCAATTAGAACAGAACGGACGAACACTTACAGGGCGCTGCCATCTACTGGCAACTCCTCGCAGCGGTAACCAGCGACTGCACCAAGCGCTTCGAAAAATCAGCCCGACCGATTCAGCTTTTAAAGCCAATCCTTGTTCCGAAGGTACGGATCCTTTCTGCCGACTTCCCTATTTGCACTGTGAGCGCGTCACTGCCATGGTCGGTCAGTTGGGCGCCCGCTCCACGGCATGACCGAGGATGCGGGACTGACGCTCGACGTCTCACGATAGAACTGGCAGCTGACGTCGCCGCCAAAGTTGCTAACCGCGTGAGCGTCAGAGTTTATGCGGATAACGAGTCATGTTAAATCCGAAAGCTCTGAATTTGTTGGCCATATTAATAAAAGAAGTAAATGAAAGAAGTGGTTATACCGCAAAAAGAGAAAAGTTTCCACCTGTGATTGTCACTTCCGCTGATAACGGGACCAGTAGAGTTATCAGATCTCCGGGGAATAAAGACTTAAATTTACAACAGTTGCAGTCATCGAGAAAAGGAAAATGTTCTACAAGGCAGTTATCAAACCTAATGTTCGGCATAACAAAATCACACTATACATGGGTTACTGTTTGGAAGCAATTACGTGACCACAGCAATTCATCATAGCCTGAGAGCAAGCGTACGTAGATGGTTGGGGTCCACCCGAGATGCAGACGCAACAATACCACCCATGACAGAGAAGCAGAGAAAAAGAAATAATTTATATTTTTTCTATTTCTGATTATATTTGATGAAATATAAATGTTACGGCCAGAAATTACCCTAAAGAACCTGTATGCCAATGGAACTTATTTAAAACGTACAGAATGAAGGCAACAGGTTATATATAGATTCTTTATTTCACGCAAGGGATTTGATTATACACGGAACGCGTTGAAACCAAACATCGCGGATAATGCAGGCGGTACTGTATTACTACTAATAATACTAATACAACTCCAATATTTCAGACTTAAATTCTTTTTCTACTGAAATTAAATTTATAAAACCAAAAAATAAAGCTGAATAACAATTCCAGCACTGGAATTATTGGATAATTCTAGTTCTACAGTCAGACGAAATTTCAAAAATGCTTTGCAAGAAAGTATGGCATCTTGTATTACAACGACAGCTCAAACACTGTACTTCAATACGTTGGCTGTCCAAACATTGCTGCCGCCGTAGGAATTTATAAAAAGAGCGCCATGAAACATAGTACGGAAACCTCGGCACAAAGCTGTACTAAGTGTTCCACAGTGTAAATACAAGCATTTATTAGAAGACATCTAAAGCACTCAAGTCACACAACTATTGATAATGAACGCGTAGAAAGCAAGATAGTAAAAGAAAATTTAACTTAAAGCGTACAAGAGAAAACTGCTTCATTCCTTTTCTTTTGGTTGACTCATACTGACGTTCCAACCTAATACCAACCTGTCGAACCCACAAGTGAACAGATTACAATTTGAAGATTCGTCCGCCCAGGCGCAACAGCAAACCATTCTATGATGACCCTGAACCAACTAGTATTTCCCATTTCACATTGACAAAAGAATACGAGCACTCCTCACCCTTCGACTTGTCGATGGCAGCCGCGTTATGCGACTTCCTGCCATGTCGCACAAACGTACCTGCCGATTGTCCGTCGGGATTGCTATTATGCCGTTAGTTCTTGATATTGCTATTCTAAAATTTAACTATCGACATTTATACCGACAGAATGATCTGCCAGGAGCGCCCATTTACTAACCGATTGACTGAGGAATCTAGGCGAATAGTTGACAATGCAGTTCTCATGTTTCTGAAATCCCAAACTTTCACCGAACGGTCATCACTGCCAGAAACGATTTTGTCACTGCCCGTAAAGACAACGCTTGTGACTGATCTGCAACTCAAGTTGTCTAATAAGGTAACAGACTTCTTCAACGCACTCAGTGTGTCCTTGGAACACGGCGACGCTGTGAATGGACTCGCGAAAATCCCAAAGACGAAATGTTGTGTCCTTACTCGCAGTAACAACTAAGTTCTGCGAGGAATGGGCACAACAGTGGTTCAACTCCAAGTCATGACCAGAAAGTATGTTGACAATTTCGCCTCTTTCAGAGTCGAAAATAATAGCCGTGCGGTCCCAAGATGCTGTGACGATGCGGTTTTGTGTCCATAACCAGTCAGCAGCTACAACAGGCGCTGTGTGTCCAGTCAGCCGAAGTTGAGGACTTCGTATAACGACATAAGTGTCGTTTTCTAGAAACAGAAAGAATCAAGCAATTAGTAGAAGCAAGCCTTCAATAAGCGCATATTGCAAACACATATTTCTTCCATTCCTATGCAGACATTGTTCGTACTGAATTATTACCTTTTATTCTTAGAATCATTCGTCTGTTCTGATTGAGCAGAAAACTCTACAAATCTATATCAATAGATCATGCCCAGCCTTTTCAATGGGTTCAAACATATCTGTAAAGCAAAATACCATAGGTTTAGCTTGCTTCATCAGCAGTGAAACACAGCACACGGTTCCCACCACTCTTGGGAATCAAAACCGGAAGCCTTTACTTCAGCCACGAAAGCTGATGCTATCTTCTTAACTGCTTGTTGGACTTAAAAACCTTACTGAGAAATGCGATTAGACGAGCAAGTTCAAGTTGGAATTCCTTGCATTTGGGAGATGTACTCCGAACAATTTAAAAGGGTCGAATGCAGTTGGAGTTATTCAACCACCTTACAAAAGCCTAACACATACGCTGGATCGTCTCTTTATTATTAACGGTAAAAAAATTAATATTAATACATAGCTTGGTTCTGACTATGACTAGTAATTCTTTGGAAAATTAATAGGGGTTTTTAATTCTCGTAGCTTTCAGGACCTTACGTGTCCCGTCTTTGCCAGATTGCACAGTGTTCGCTCCATGTCCTCCCAAGAAACCAAAGTCTCGTTCTGAGCTGTAAATTCCGTTAATAAACCTTTAACTTGGTTCCCCTCGTGGACACTACACCTTGCAACTTCCATTTTCACCTGTAACAGGGGTTTCTTGGATGTTACGCATTACCTGCCCACTTCGAAGACCGGCACTTGACACCAGCGGAGGTATAGTGGATGACACGCATTCGCGGCGTTATTGTTAGCTCTAGTGACGGTTAAAGACGTTCATGTACTTCTAACTGTTGTTGCTGTGCTGACATTGGAAGTCGGTATTGCACATTCACGCTACCTCCTGAAAACACACACGGTCCTGAAAGCGCTTAAGGACGTTTCGTCGCCGCCGCTGCTGTACCCTGCGGTTAAACAATAGCTGCCTGTTGTTTCCGTATTCCAGGGTCCCCTGGCCTCTTGGTGCCGCTCATTTATCCTTCCATCAAGGAACAACTACCTCTTGTTTTCCCATTCCGGGGTCCGCTAGCCTCTTGGCGCCTCCCTTTTATACTTCGGTCAGGCAACAGCTAGGATACACGTCATTTCGATGAGAGTTCAACGTCGACTGATCGGCATCGAAGAGTACTCGAAATGTACCTGCGGCTAGTAGAAATAAATCCGAAAATTAAGCAGAGAACAAACACTGCACGACTAGTGAAAGTAAATCAGAAAATTAATAAACATAACCTTCGGGACTGACCTTGTCCCGTCGTCAGCATGATACTTATGCAAAGTTTACTAAGAACTTACGCGTGGCGCCCTTACCGTCGCGCTGACGAAGGGTCAGTCCTGAAATGAAAGCTCCGTTTTTTATAATTTGTATACGATTAAAAGCTTCTTACTTCGTACCGACAGAATAACAGGACAAACCCGTAATCAAAACCACGAACACTACGAAAAAAGTGGTGTGCCCACCAGAAGTTCTCTCATCACGTTAGCAAACAGTAAGCATTAAGTGTTTAAAGTTGTTATCAAACTAGGAAACAAATAAGGATAGCCCTGAGCTATAACGAAGAAAAGAGAACAATTTGTTGAAGCTTAAGTTAAAAGACTTAATTCAAAAGGAGAAGAGTAAACAGATACTCACCATCCGGAAGATTCTCTTCTCTATCAGAAAATTTCTCATCTTCAGAAGAATGATGCAGAATGATATTTGACTGATGACTTCCTCCTGTTTGACCACCGACAAATGCTGTAGGCGCTTTCCATACGTGCGCTGATTGATCACCACTAGCAGACACGACAAGGATTTCACGACCATTTCCAATTGGGATAGGAGCAAACCGAGCACAGTTCACAGAACCCTCATGCCCCAAGTACTGCGCAAAGCAGGCTCCAGTCTCTGTGCACCATATGCGTGCCGTATGGTCTAGAGTCAGAGAATTAACGATTATCTGAGGAAAAATCCAAAGCTGCCGCAACTCTCATTCACCAGCAGAGGCAGAACAAATGACACCAGTTGCTGCGGCGTCAACGTGCCAAACGCCGTCGCGATGGCCCTTGAAAGCTCGAACAAAACGCGCCCTGTTCTGGTCGCTGCCCACTTTAAAACTGGAAACCAAGTTTCGACCAGGCGGTACTTTGAACGCTGTCTTCAACCTCTGACCCATTTGAATAGCTGTAATTTTTATAACCAACAACGTAGGATATCAATACACCTAAGAAAGAGCAACGAACAGGGTTTCTTCCCTCCAGCTGACTTGCTGCTAGTCGCTTCACTTGTAATCGCAAATATCTCGGCAGCTTTTTCCAACGGCATACCACCCTCGGTCAAACGGTCAGTCAGTGCTTCAACTTTCGTGTGCACTATGTTAAAAAATGAAAGCCATTACTGTCTCATAGTCCGAAGCGGCTAATTCAAGTCTGGTCAATTAAGCTAGTCTCTCTCAGAATCCATAGAAACGGATTTACCTTCCAAAGCAGTGCTGAAAGCTTTGCCTGGGCTGGAATAGTTCATACCAATCAAGCTGCATTTTAGTTCATGCTTGCTGATCAAGAACATGTCAGCAGAATAAAGTTGTGAGAAATGAACTGGACACAGCCTACTCAACAACTGATCTTTACGGTGACTTATCTTTGAGCCAACAGCATTGAGTCTTCGAAAGTCGTATTAATAGAGGCTTAATTACTGTAACGTATTCTTCTGACTCATCGGATTATCTGAGAGAACAGGCTTACACTTAATAACAAGCTCGCTAAAGCCTCCACTCGAAATTACTCTGCCTATTAGCGTAAACGACCACTTACGCGACATGTTTTCGATATAAAGCGCTTCAAATTCTTTTTCGATTTGGCCAAACAGTTCGTACAGGTGGGATCTGTAACACAAATTGCAAAATACACACTTTTCACAATTTCTGAGCCGACTGAAACCGTTTATTGAGATTTTTAAAAAACAAAGCTTTTGGGACATCCTTGTCCTCTGATCAGCGTTTAGCATAGATGGCGAACTATAAACGTTCCTTTTAAGCTTCTACAAATCTACATACTTTGAAATCCACATGACAAAAATTGAGACTGTCTTTTCACAAACGAAGTCAGGATTAACGCGCTTAATGTCGTGAAATAATCGGTTCAAAAGTTACCTGGTCATTCACGAGCCAGCATCAGCATAACATTAACAATGGGTCACTAAGATCCGAGAGCACTGAGAGTTTATTGCGACCTCAAACTGCGCATCGTAACTTCCTGCACGCATACAAACAGCCCTATATTCAAATAAATGCCTTTGCAACAATTCTCAAATCTTCGAGCTTTGAACGATTCCATAACGCGTCATTATGCCAACATGGCTCATTCTTGTTGTCGGCAGCTTCAACTCTCTGATCACATAAAAAGGGTAGAAACCGGGGCACTGTACCGGCGATAAGCGTGAACAGAACAGATACGGATGGTAATTTTTCGAAATGAACTTGATGTGCTGTCCGTGTGAGTTCTGCACTGGTTCTTGACTACCTACACGCCCATAATGTTGACGAGCGAACAATTCATCAATAATTCAAAAAGCTTCTCTTTGTTCACATGTGCGATATTTTGCTCCAATTTCTCCCTAACAAACAGACTACGCACTTTGTATTTTTGTTTATGGAAACAACCCATAAACAGAAAAGTACAAAGTCTTCTGAACGTCAAGTTAGGCAACGTAGTTTTCCGCGTCAACCGTGTCCCGTCGTCAACATCAATTAGGGAGATGCTTTCAGGACACGGTCGATCCTGAGAGCTACGTTCCCTAATTTCACAGTGAACAAGCCCGTTGTTTCCGTAAACAAATACGGGATCCTATGCAGCCTTTATGAAATCTTTAATTTGATATTTACCTTCTGATTATTACGCGAGCGTACCAATCCAAGCTGCTCTTATCGGCAATAGGCGGTTTCAAAGTAACGGAACAGATCAAGGAAAAGAATGTTGCGCAAAATGAACGTTTCATTGCAACAGGTATTCTAGTAACGGCTCATTTGTTTGTTGAAATTGGAATAATAGGTAGGACCGACGAGAAACTATTAATAGAACCTAGACTGCATCTTCTGAGAAATATACTTCAAGGGAATTTGGTCGAAAGCTCTTTATACAATACTTTTTGTTAACCTGATGTCTCTTAGCAACCGGTATAGATGATATTAAGTTTTACTGCTTTTCAGCATTGACAGTAACATTAGCTGGCACAAAGGATTACAGTCAGAACATAGAACACAGTTCATATCCCTAATGACTAGCAGTGCGTGTGACTTGTCTTAATTCATATAGAAACCCGCCGCATCCACGCATTTGACTAGAATTGACTGTCATGGGAACGGTGCCAGGCACTGTAAAGGTAATGTTGCAACACTGCTGAATACGACATCTATTCGGGTGCATTTGTCTTAAGAGTTCGCGCAGCGCTTGCTTTACTATCTGCTGCCGAGAGAAAGTATTTTTTGCAGAAACGATTAGCTGCACTGCTATTGATCTGCAACTGTGACATTCTTTTACCGTTCGCCTGCCACGCTATTTCCAACGTGTTTCACAGCAGGTCATCAGCCTTTGTTCAGTACTAATTGTTTGAGCAATGTTTGGATTACGTCTCATTCCCTCGCTGCTTGTGTTGTGCCAGAAAACGGATGTTGAAAACAGGAGAGTAATCAACGCAGATTATCAAAGGATCAAGTGCAAGGACTCGAAGAGAAGATGCACCATTTAGTTTTTTTGAAAAGTGGAAGGTCTCTTGACGAAAAGAGCAATAAGACCGATAAAAACGAATCAGGTATTCAGGCAATAACGGATAAAGAAGCAGAAATTCTTGGACACGTTACTGCTACGTCTAAAACGGCAAGAAGAGCCAACGGTTCACGAAGAATGATTGTAAAGGCTGAGAAAGCATTAAACACGTGCTACAGGGCAGAATTAACATGAAAAAGCATTTACCCTTTATGAGCTTATGCAAGCGTGAACCTTCGACCTTCACTGAACAATCTGAGAAAGGATCATATGCGCGCCTTTACATGTTAATCTGGATATACGCCAGCCTATTTGGTGGTCAGTACTAGACTGGAGCAAAAACGATGAGGTCAAAGGTGCCCAAGCAAAACTTTCTATAATTATTAATATGATTAATGTGTTTTTGCTACTCTTTCTTCTATTCTCATAAATTCTCCTTTCTAAATTTTTAAATAGCTGTCATAAAACGATGTGAACTCTGTACACAGAGAAAGGGATTGCTACGAATGAGACCATAAAGTTCTACAGTGTAACACGGTTTGTGTGCTGTTAAACAAACAAATGTTCTGCTTTAAAACCCAGAAAGGCTTAGAATCCTACATGGTCGGAACGATGAGCCACCCTACTAGGTAATAAAACAGTGCTGTCGATTATCATTGTTGTCTAATCCTTTCTTTAATAATAAATAACCAGAGACTGGCAGAACATTCTTTCCGTTGCTCACAAACATGGTACGGTCAGACATGTTATTTTCCAAGCCAATTTAAAATATTTTTGCGTAGACTTTGTTGCACTTTAGGATATAAGTGTAGTGTGCATATTAGAAAAGTCACCGAAGTCATAACAAGCCGGTTTCTAATTGGCCCAAACATTATTGCTGTCCATGAAAAAGCGATCCACGTCGAGCAACAGCAAACTTGGCTTCGGAAAACTTTGAAATTTTTTTAATACTAACGCATAAGGAGAGGAGCGAGCAAGTCAGTTAAACGACTCTGACATAACCAAAAGACATTTGTTTTTAACTGCCTATGAAAATTTTTCAGTTCCGTAGATTCATTGGCCAACTTGAAAATATTAGAGTCATAAAACTTTGCAAATGGAATTCCAAGGCTTTTGATGCCACATCACACCAGCACCTACGAGTAGAGTGAAAATAAGCTGTTTGCCAACGTAAATTAAGTGACTTTGATTCGTTATTACAACTGAATTTAGGAACGTCACCTGGAATTTCTACGGGTGCAAAAACATGACAAAACTTTCACCTCAAAATGAACATCTCATGCCACCTGCTAGTTTGGTCGTGTCATCGATCAATAGTGGTATTAATAGAAAAAGTTCCTGTGAAGAACCAAGCAGTTCGAAAATCGCATGTTGCGTTATTATTTCACCAATCGACATAGCGCTGGCTTCCTGGCCATTATGTTTTGCCATCCCCTCGTCAAAAAGAACAAGCGGACTGCATGAAGAAGTGAGGAAATCAAACGAACCGTCAAGCACCAAAATAACAGTTTGGGTTAAAACAAAAGATCGTAACGACATAAAATTGGGTGAATTTCTTCTACAGTGACAGAGAATCAAAAAGACCAAATTTATTTTTATAAGGAAGAAGAGTTGCTTTCAAATCCAAACAGAGAACGGTGCAGAAAGGACGCCTTGCCAAAGTCAGTAAGTGCAATGAACCAGCTGATTGTGAGATAAAGGAAAACGAATGGGCAGGAAGCTTTCTTTTCAAATTCATCGGAAGCAACTAATTTTTTTCTTCATTCACGGAAAAGTGACGATCAATTCATTAAAACCTTCTCACCAAGCCTCACTTTACCTGAAGCTCCCGTTTAATTTCAGGGGACTAAGCAACAACGGATCGCAGGTGAGTGCTCAGAACGTAGCTCCATTTGTTTGTCTCCGCAGCATTAGAGCGACGGGCAAGAAAGGTAACGAGCTTTGCCATCGGTGAAACCCATCAGGCATTATTAACAGACTGAGATGTCAGGTGTTGCCAAAGGGAAGCTGTGAGCTCAGTGCTTTGGCTTATAAGCAATATAAAGAATAAGAAAAGTTCAAAAGCCCTTGGATCAGATATCTTTGAAAATATAGGTTTTTACAAACGCCCCAACCCGTCAAAAGTGCAAAATGTTTACGAAGAATCTTACCGACCACCCTTTATTCAATGGATGCGTAAATCTTAGTATTCACTACGGAATACCTGCCTTCTGCCGGAAGTCTTTACTGACACCGATGATTTCGGGACCCACCCTCTTTAGCGTCAGTGGAAACGGAGAACGGAAGAAAACCATTGCCTGGAGAGGTGAGCTTGAGCAAATTACATTTTGCGGTAATTTTCTCTAAAATTAGCAGAAAGTCACCTTTTTCTGGTTCTGTATCACGTGAATGGGTTGTTTGCTACACTAGTTGCGTAACAGTTGCCCACCTTTTTCTTTTTCACCTGAAACATCATTACGCCCGTTCACAGCGCGACGAGCGAATACTGGCACTCCATATCCTTAATTTCATCAGTAACACTGCTTGAGGTTGGGCGGGAGTAGGCTGGTACTCAAGTTTGGGAAAAAATCAAAGGCAGGGAAGGTATTTAATTACAGAGTATGTTTTAGGAGCATACTCAAGACCAATTACTAGGAACGAAAAACTCTGAGATATGGCTTATCAATGCCATAGGATTTGTCTAAGTAGTTAAATGTGATTCCTACGTCTGCTCTTTTGAACATACGGGTAATTCTTTAACTCGTAAATTCCAGGCACACATAAGGTAACTCAGTAGGTACGAAAATGCCAATGACGACCTGAATTAAGCTAAACGCGGCCAGTGTAATGGACCACGCGAACAATATTCGCAGCTGTGGAATACGCGTCACAATGCTCAGGTACTCCAAAACCTAATGAGGGCTTGCAGAGCCGCTTTAACTTACGAAAGATCAAAGAGACACTTTACATGATAACACTATCGCGCCCTCAGCCAAGACGTCGCAGCTGAAGTCACTAATGTCTGGAAAATTGTACCGGATGCAATATTTCTCATTAAGTCAGCGATACGAGATTACAGTAACTGTCCCAATTGTGTGGACTGGCGTTACAACGTTTCGGGTGATAAGAAGAAAGGGCACATTTACCCAAACCACCAAATTCACGGGACATGGAAACGAAAAGAAGACTTTCGAAGAAGTTCCGAGAAATTTCCCACGAATACCTTTAATCTCTTTTATGGAGGAAACGGTAGCAATCACAAAAGTTCACAGCAAGCGAAGCAAAGGTACTTACAATTCTACGCAGCGGTGCAAAGGATTCATTCACCTTTTGATTTTACTTATTGTTAAAATTCTGAAGTTGAACTAAACTTTAGGTTGTGCTGGTAATTGAAGCTTAGCTTCATTTGCACCAGTCGCGCACAATGAGTGACCATGGCAAAGAAAGTGAAAGTATGCTTTACGAGAAAAAGCTGCGGTTTTGAAGGCTCTGTGGAACTTCTTTGGATGAAGAGGTCATCTTCTGTCACTGCTGCTTTTCTGACAGGACTTATCCGCAGAAAATATTCCAACTGAGCTCTGCGATTAGATGAGATCTTATATTTAACAAACTCAGGGACAAGTTAAACATAGGGAAGCTTAAGCAACATTTATAAATGTAAAAGTCAACCAGATGAGTTATTGATTGCAACTTGTTTCAGCCTGGATACTTCATTAATGCTATACAGGCCCCGCATTAAAGGCGGCATGTCCAATAAGAGGATGGCAATTCGCCAGTACAGAAAGCAGTTTTGGAAATTACTAATATGTTTATACGGAATTTCATCAAGAATGTGGGTTCTCCAAAGGTGGTACTGAGCCTGACGGATAGCTCTTCGTATGCTCTGGCGTTATGTAAAAGTATAATTTTACAATACGCTTGTACGGATTCTCAATGCTATAGAATGCCACGAAGCTGCATGGAAATTTTATTGCAAATAAATCGCACGAGCGCATGATCAACGGAACGGCTAATTGTATTTTAGTTACTCAGCGTTGATGCGTCAATAAATTATATTTTTCTAATTGATTAGAAGATGCAGTGCATTCCATGTTTCCCAAGGGAATGAGATGGAAATGAAAACACTAACTTGTAAGTTCAGCAATTGACGTAGCTCCAGCGCAACCTGATGTACAACACAAATTCTATTAATAGCTCGGTTAGAAAAGGAAATAACAAAAATGAACTGCCAAAATGATTATTAGCATACAGTTCAACAGATCCAAAGAAACCGTTAGTCAAACACAAGGCAAACTTTGAAGGACCATTGCAAATAATAAATACCGCATAAATGCCCAGCAAGGCTTCAACAGCCAGTTACGCACTAGGCAAGGCCTTGTTCTCATGGAAAGTCAGTATGGATTCACTTTTGCTACCAGCAGTTACCAGAGAAGCACTGCGTGACTTGGTTGAACAATTAGTACGAATAAATTTATTGTCACCCTCTTGTTGACTTCAACATGCAATAGCAAACTATTAATACGTCAGCAGCTGCTGCGGTCTCGTTGCGTTTAATAGTGAAGGAAACATTTTTACTTAAATTTGCCTGGCCACGCAAGGGAAACGCTAATGCCGCATAGCGCTTTAGTTAAGCGTAATACTCTGAGAAACGCTCGCAGGCTGACAACCTTACATTTTCGACAAGCTGAGCGAAAGCGCGCAGCGATTAGCTTTGTGGAGCAAAGCGCGATTTGCTTCGCGTTAACTGTTTTTGCCATTTCTCCTTTATCCTCCAAGGGCGCACTGGCGATAAAAGCGTGCAAAGATAGCATTTTAAACCAGCGGAACAAATTTGCAAACCAGTCCATCACAGAATATCAGGGGCAACGCATGAAAAAGTCGTTGCTACATCTTTAGAAACTTTTACGAAACCGGCTTATGGATCAATGAAAGCACCACTGAAATAAACAGTAAAATTTGGCTCTGTCTGACCAAATATTCGTCTGCCGTGCACCTGTTCCTTCTGAAGGCATCAACGACAAATGCTAGAAAAAACAGAAACGACAACTACCAGTTCAGAGGGAGCTGAAAATGTTCACTCCGTCACGCGGTACCAGAAATGTCCGCAAAGAAAGCCAGCTAGACCTACGAGAGAGCAAAACAATTTTTTAACGCAAAACACGTGACACCGAAACGCACCTATTTTCCCAAACGCTAACTATTCGCGAGAACAAGCAACTCAATCCTCAACGCATTGCCGAAAATGGTTAATAAGCAAAGTGAACTACAATGAGTCTAACAGATTCAGGATTATTCGACTTCTCGTCAACCACAGAAAAAGAGCGAACTAAGCTCATTGGTGGAACTTGTACGCGTCCGAAAGACCGTCAGACATGATAACTGGTGTGTGGCCGAGTTGGTGAACAGAACACCATTTCCGGTATGTAAGAAGGCTTAGAAAAAAATGCGCAACTAAATGAAATGAAAGTTGCTCGTCACCAGGCTGTATTAAACACTCTGCCAGCTAGACAATTTTGTTGAGAAATAGGGCAAGAGAACAGGAGATGCCAACGCCGGAGAAACGAAGTGCCAACAATCACGTGTCAGTTGGCAGCCTTCAACCGCCAGACGTTGATCGATGCTGTGAGGTAGCAAGACAGCTGCTAAATGCAGAGAAAAGATAAAAAACAATGTCTGAGTACAGGAGCCGCAGGGAAAAATTGGCCAATGGGATCCACTGATGATGGCTTGCGGCGCCTACATTGGTCGACCGAATCTATCTCACCCCCCAGTGAAGATTTATAGCCGTTGTGACTGCGGCAAGCAAAGTAAGCTGTCTAGTTGGCTGCGGCGCAAGGGAAAGCTGGCTTGCCATGGCTCTAACTTTGCGAAAAGGAAGGATGCTGACAGAAGAAGAAGAAGAAAAGGTGGTTGAACAGGACATCAAACGCCCCTTCGATCCCAAACACCTTAAGGATATAGCATTAATGACTCCTAAAATTTTATCACCTAATGCTTCGATCGATATATCAAATCCACCTTCACCGGCGCCATCTTATGGCAGTGCTTCAACCTCAACGCCGCAAGTAATTCGCGGCAGTTCCTCGAGGTCTATGGAAACAGAACAAGCCCTCTTTCTCCTTGCTGAAGATCAACCCATTGTGGCCCGATCAACTCCCAGAGGCGTCGTCTATGACCAAGCTGCAGAGGATCGCTGGCATGCACAACATGACATGCACTTCTGCCTCTACGACCGTTGGGTTTACGAGACAATCCTCGGAGAATGTGTTCAAATCCTGGAAGATCTAGAAAACAATCTGGACGCCTACATCGATCAAGTAAGGCAGTCGAATATTGATCGCAGCATGATGCTAGCCCAAAAAGAAGAACGCGGAAGAAAGCATACTGCTAATTCAGTTGGTGGTCTATCTTGATCCCGCCAGAGTTTCGATTTCAACGATCACCGCGGATCGAAGTTTCATACTTTCTGACGTTCCCTCAGAGAGAAAAAAGAAACCAATCTGGACAAGCCACGCGTTGAATTCTTTACAATCCAAGTGAGTGCCTCTGATTCTCGAAAATTGTAACTGATAGCATTATCAGCGCAATGGATTTGGAAATCTCGACTCGCAACAGCTGAAACTTTGGAAGCCGCAATTAACCATCTCAATTCTGAATCTGAGATTACGCACAAGATGAAGTGGTAAAGATGATCAATACTTCCACCAATTTGTAGTATGCAATTTAACCGATACCCGGTCGCAATTCCATAGGCCAAGACTTCCGCCAACGCAGACACGGAAGGCTGAACTACTGGACAGCATTGCCAGTCAAAAGAAGACGGATTTGCTCAGTTCTGTTTATTTTTCGCTTTTCTCACTTCAGACAATGACAAAGGGACGTTTCCGGTTCGATTTGTCACTTAAAAAAGCAAGTGAACAGAATGAAAACTAAGTCACGTAGATGCTTGGTCCAATAAAAAACGACCATGAAGAACCTGCCTTTTTGCTCGAAAGATGACAGACCATTTGCCAATTCAAGAAGCGCGGAAATCACAAAAGTTGCCCTGCGGCGACAGCTTAATTAATTTGCGCTTAGCTAAGGCAAAGCGTATCATACCCCTTCGCGGCACAAAACTTTATCCTACTAAATTTAGAATAACATGTACAACGACAATTATTAACCACTTATTAGTTCATTAATACAAAACGACTTGTGTTCCAAACAAAGTCGCTCACACATGTTCCGTAGCAAAGCTTTTACATTTACAATGCAGGGTCATTATGACGGTCCAAACGCAGCGGTCACAGCGCGGAACAGCAGCCCCTATCGACGGAACACAAGAAACTGCTAACAGACTGGAAAGCAGATTGTATAACAAAGTAGGTAAGGCCACTAATTATTCTTCACCCTCAATCACCCAGATTATTCATAAGACTTTTCTCCCACCTATTATCACCTCTTCCGGGCCCTCGGCGCATTCTTGCGCCAGATGGCACAGAAAAATGCAGAAGGGGCCCAAAATGTATCCACAAGTTTACAGGCTCTGGCAATCCAATCCTTTTTTGAAAAGGCATGGGATCGTTTCTAGAAAGTTGACGACATTGCGCTGATTCGACTGGTGCTTATTTCGACCAATAGTTGTTTCTGATAAGCGCTACGGCGTTTCAAATTTTCCAATTCAAAAGTGCCAAAACGTTTCTTACAACCTAATATGGTCTGAAAGTAACATGACAAATTCTGCGAACATAAAGGTTAAACGCATGATTATTTCAATGGCCATGTAAGCTTTCACTTTCCGTGCGACTAAAAACGTGTTTACTAATAAGAAAAGGCAGTAAAGAACGGCGAAGCTTTCTGAATCTGCTCTGCCCATGGACAGAGTAATTTTCTGTGTGGCGTTCCGTTCAGTTCTACTGTTCCGACACTAGTTTTATCGTCAGTCTCACGATAGGACAGGTCAGACTACGAAAGCTCCGCTGTTCGTTCCTTCTTTTTCTTCTTCCTTCGCCCGTAAGACTTACACAATGGTTTACAATGTCAGGATGACTTAAAGATTTACACAATCAGATTTATTTAATCTTTCACAGATATCATTGCAAGCGCAAATTACGATCAGTGCCGCCCCCGATTGTTGCCTAACTGAAGAAACTTACGCTGCAAGAAAAACACAAAGTATACGAAGATGGAAGTTCGGGGAGCTCCCAGAAAATCTCTGACGGACTCACAAGGGGAAAAATTCAAGATAAAGAACATTACTAAATAAGAAGTGTTTAAACACATAGCATTTCGTAGTGGATTTATAAGTTTACATTATGTAGATCTTATTTACGGACCAAATCGCTCAGGAAGTAAAGTATGCTGGGGCCTTCAGGTCTCTTCTCGACCCGCCCTCAGCGGGAAAACAGAATAGCAGCCACCGCTGTCCTCATAAAGTGCCTTCTTTTGCAGCTTACAACAAGAATTTCACCATCCGTTCCCCTTCTTTTATCCCGCAACTGCTTCCATGATTCCAAGCTCGTATTACTATTCTGTTCTTCCGCTGAGGATAGATAGGTCGAGAAAAGACGTGGAAGCACGGGTATGTTGTGTTCTTCCTGAATAGGTTGGCCGTAAATAACACCTAAACAAGAATCGTTTAATTAGCAATTATGTTCCAGAGCAGACACGACATTAAACTCACAAAAACTACACTTCTTACTTTTTTCCGTTCTTGCCTTTGGATCAGCTGTCATCTCGGTACATACGGAAGCTGTGTTCACTACCCTCATACAGTGCCTTCCTTTGCGGGTTAAAACAAATATTTCTGCACCCGTTGCTCTTCTTTCATCCCCCAACTACTTTTATGATCCCAAGCTCGTTTGGACGCCTCTTGCAGCCATCTTGCCGTTATTGGGTTGTTTCATAAGTTCGCTCCGTTTTCTTTAGAAGTAAATTTTGTTTGTAGGTAGTTGCTCTCATGCCAAGCAATATATATCGTTCAATACCTCTCGATGTTATCTGCAAGCTAGTACAGTTAAATTTTAATATTGCGCTCTTGAGAAGTTCCAGCTTAACTGGAAAGATGGAGTGTCAGGTCGACAAAAAGCAGCATCTCCGACACGCGCTGCTTTTCCTGTCTAACTGAGGATTAAGTGCTGTCGCAGCGGCTGAAAAGATCCAGGCGGTTTACGAGGAAGAGGCTATCAGCAATCGAGTAGCTAGAAAGTCATTCTCCCGCTTTAGGGAGGGAAACTTCGATCTGAGTGACAGCGCGGGGTCAGGGAGACCAAGCGATTTTGACGAAGAGAAACTGAACGCCCTAGTCCACGAAAATCCACGACAGTCGACATGCGAACTGGCTGAGAAGATTGGCTGCAGTCATGTGACTGTGAGCCGTCATTTGCTATCTATGGGAAAGGTACGGAAAATGGGATCATGGGTGCCACATCAACTGAGTCGAGGTGACAAAATTCAGCGCTTTTCTGTCGCAGGTTCTCTTCTCGCTCAATACCGTCAAGCAGTGGCCCAACGTCGCCCGTTCTTCAGCCAGATCACCACAGGTAACGAGAAGTAATGTCTGTACGTCAACATGAAACAAAAGAAGGAGTGGCTGACTCCCGGCAAGGATCCAACCCCGCGAGCGAAGCCCAAATTGTAGGAACGAAAGACTATGCCGTCC
>KN538414.1:203381-303499 GCA_000797535.1 Trichuris suis
CCGTGCGGCAACGTGATCTGCGTCAAAGTAAACTGCACCCCTGTAACATTCACGTTACCTGACGATCATATAGGGGACTGTAACATTCACGTACCTGACGGTCACATAGCTTGCTCTTATTTTTGGTGATACTGTATCTTGGGTAAGGAGTAAAGTTACTTGTGGTTGTGCTCACTACAAACTGGTGACCCGTGAGTGATATGTCGAAGGGACACCCGAGACCATAACTGCCTCACTTTTTCCGGCGTAGAATCTTCGAAACTGTTCATTCACTCGCATCCCATAAGGGCGACGCAAAAGTTGTTAACTCGTCATTACTTGTGGCCAGGAATCAACAAGGACGTTCGTTTGTGGACAAGACAGTGTCTCATTTGTCGGCGTACTAAGATTCACTGACATGTAGGAACACCTAAACGGTTCCCATTTGCAGACACGCGTTTCGACCATGTATATGTCGATCTAGTGGGACCCTTGCTACCGTCTCGCGGTTACGCCTAATTGCTTACCATGGTTGACCGCTTTACTCGTTGGCCAGAAGCCGTCCCTTTGCGCAACGCTCAAGCGAAAACCGCAACCTTCGCGCTTTCACATCGGCATGGATATCGCGTTTCGGGATACTTTCCGTTCCGACAACGGACCAAGGTCGGCAATTCCAATGCACATTGTGGCTCAGTCTGACTAAATGCTTAGGAGTTCAGCTGGCGCCCACGTCAGCATACCACCCTCAAGCCAACGGCATGGTCGAATGTTTTCACAGACAGTTGAAATCGACACTGGCAGCGCACGCACACCGATTAAGTCAATGGGTCGATAGCCTGCCTTTCGTCATGCTTGGAATCCGCGCCGCCGTTAAAGAGGAGTTACGTTATAGCTCGGCTGAGCTCGTGTACGGCTCACCTCTGCGACCACCGGCCATTTTCTTCTCCGCATCCGTTTCCTACAGTGACACCTCGGCACTTATGGCCCAGTTGGACGCGTTTTTCAAATCCATGAGACCAACTCCGACACGACAACCGACTCAGCGTTATTGGCATGTCCCGCAATCACTTAGCACCGCCTCACACGTTTTCCTTCGCGTCAACACTCACCGTCCACCGCTATCCCCAGCATATGAAGGACCGCTCACCATCACCAACCGTACGGATAAGACAATGACCGTCATCCGGAATGGTAAAACGGAGACCGTGAGCATCGGTAGAGTCAAGCCGGCGTTTTTAGGTCCTACCACTACGCCATAAACACGCTCGCTCAGCTCTCTGGGGGAGGGCTATGTAGAGGACTGTAACATTCATGTTACCTGACGATCATACAGCTTGACAAGTGGATATATAACTTGCTCTTCTTTTTGGTGATACTGTATTTTGGGTTGCTATTGAGTAAAGTTACTGGTGGTTGTGCTCACTATAACCCGAAAGCTCCGGATTCAAAAATTCTCAGTTACAACGGGTTTCTCCGTAATTAAAAATCTGCATCATGAAAAGTTTTCAAGCCGTTACAAAATGTTATGTATTCAAGAAGGATCTGTAGAATAATTTTCTAACATTGTTGTTAATGCTCAAAAATTGTTCATTGCCTTTTCGTCAACATACTTAGTCGAGAGTGGATTCACTAGGGCGGTTTCCTTAAGAAAAACCAACAATATAATGGCTGCCGCAGGATGAGGTGCCCTGCGAGTTCGAGCCGGACATCATGGAACTTGCAGAAAAGCGCCAAGCTCAAGGATCGCATTCATTTGCATACAGGTTTTGTTTAATGCGGCCTTTTTAAGTTTCGTCTAATTTGTCAGAATGCTCAATGTCAATTTGTCACGCTGTTCATCAATAAATGATTTCATGATATCTACTCGTGTTGTACTTCTTGCATTAGTCTGATCCAAAGACTGTCGTTGCGCAGAGAAGGGCACACGAAACGGTCCAAAAAGAAAAGAGGGCTTGGTACCCCAGGGGAGCCTGCAGAGGGGTCAAGCGGAAAAGCAGTTGAGAATGGCTGTTCTAGAAGACGGCACAGCGAACAGGCGGACCGATGAGGCATATCTCCGCAGTCCCATCGCTAGAAACGTAGGCTAATAAAAACCGACCCTGCGAAATGTGGGCTCCTCAAAGTGCGTGTCCGCAGCCCAACAGAAATGTGTCGCATGCAATGGTAGCAAGTGGACTCGTGCAAACGGATCATGCAGAAAGAAGCATGGCAAAAGAGTAGCCCCGAAAGCGGCTGCTTTGCTTGTACATGCTTTTTCAGTGGTTGTAACGGTCATAATTGATCTTGGATTCACGGCTTTGGCCCGTTTTTTGCTGTCTGTAAATAAACTTCAAACTGCCCTACCAGCGAATGGATGTTGACCAATTTTCCAGCAAAACAGGGAAATATCACTGTTACGGTACGACCCCGCTAACCCGTCATGGTCGTAGCAAGTGGATTGCCGGAGTAGCGGTGGTATGATTAGCACTTGCTGCATATGCGCAGTTAATCGCTTACCCTCTCTTTGAAGTTTCCGATAAAACGTTAGAAGATTAGTCGGCAAAAGGTAAAAAAATGCCAAACGAAATGCATATGAGATTTTGTTGAAGAAAGGGCGAAGTAAAAAATGGGAAGTACATTAACTCTCTTTAAGTGAGGAAGATCACCATAGCCACTTCGAAAGTGGAGAGCTAAAGTTTATTAGTGCAAGTTAGTAGAAGTAGGTACGAGGAGATAATGGCTGTCACAGTCACTACCTTCATTTTGTAACGTGACACCAGCAGCAGCAGCAGCAGCAACCTATGATAATTATGGCGGCATGTCGTGACTATGAGAAATCGATAGCATTTGATTTTTAAATGTCAGTTCCTGTGCTGCGCCTTTTCTAGCAATTTTCTAAAACATGTCATGCACGGAAAGCTGCTTCATACACTTTGGCCCTTCTTTGATAAGTTTTCCTTGTAGCACACAAACGTTCACTATTTTCGTCTTCAGTTATAACTGCTCTCCTCTACGCCTTTCAGCAGTTAACCTGTCAACTGAATTAACCTGTAAAGAGAGATTCCTTCTACTGCGTTTTTCGCATCTTTCTTCTCAACTCACTTTTCTCTTCGTACCACTTACATTATTTCAGAGTCGCTGTACTGATGAATAGTAGCGGTAGCATCGTCTACGCTTATCTATTCTTCGACTGTGCTTTCATTCGTCCTTTACCCCTACGCTTCTTGCTCGCGGTAGATATGCCTGAATTAGAGAAGCTGCCGGATTAGTGAAGCTCAACTGTATTAACAATATTTGACTGCTGCATAAGTTCGCGTGGTTTCTTTACAAATCAATGCTAGTAGAGAGCCCACAGAAAGAAGCAGACAACATTGTGCGAACGTTCAAACAGCCTATACGTGGTACGCCGACAGAAGTTAGCGAGTTTCATCCAAACAAGTCAATCCTTCATTGCTGAACATGTTCGATTTTGGAGGTCAGCCTTCTGAACAAATTATGCCGCAATTACCGCAGAGGGCGATAATCAGAAGTGCCAATGTCTGGACAATAGGGACCGCGCGACAGCACGTTTCAACGCAGGGCTGCTTCGAGCCCAGAAGGTTTTTTGTCTGCACCTCGACATGAGGCTGTGCTCTAGTCTGACCTTCCCTTGGTTACATGCATGCTTTGGGAATTTCTCCATCAGAATGAACGTTAACTTTGTAAGCTGCAGGCAGTAATGAGTTAGTGTTCGCTTGATCCATTTGCAACCACTCGTTCCACACTACGCGTTCCTAGTTCCGCCACAAATGGAGTAGCACGTTTTCGCCATGAATAGGCTGCAACAGCCACAGGTAGCTTTTGTCATGGATGTATTCCCTTGTCATGGACTGAATTAGTGCTTTTTCTTTTTGTGCTGCTGTGCAGGATCTTACTTTTCGCCGTCCGGAAACTTCTACGACAGAGAACGTTTCCCCCTTTGTCTAGGGAACGAGGAACGGCAAACCATGAGATAATTCGCAGTGACAAATGCTAACATGAATTACCCCATCAACATTTTGGATCTTTTCCCTTTCTATTTACAGTCGACAGGGGCTGTCTAAGTGCTTCTACAAATTTTCACGTCTTCACAAGTCAGTTTCCCCAAGCAGAGTTCGCAAGTCCCCATGTGCAGTTTCTCTTCGAGCGCTAACATCGGAATCGTCACTTCGGAACAGGCTGGGCTACTGTTGACATAGACTTGGTAAAACAACACGCTTTCCATATGCGTCCCATATAATCCTTTTGACTTCTCTTGCTGCCTTTCCTTTATTTAAAAAGAATAAACACAGAATGTACACAATGATCATTTCGAGAATCACAACGAAGGAGAAGCAATGACTGAACGAATGATTGAAAAAGTTTAAGAATGTTGCGAATGGCTTGAGTAAACTTACTCATGCATTACGTTGGACAATCATGCTGACCAACACAGAAAGGATCGACGTAATAAGTAAGGCAAATAAAACTGTAAATACACCTGGGAGAGATCATCTTTTCAGGACATCGAAGATCGTCCAGTTGCTCGCCAAATGTTGAAGGCCAAAGTTCGATTAGACGTTCCTTCAAGTAAGCACTGACCGGGCCGAAATTTTAAGAAGTGTAAATGAGTGCAAGCGCAGAGGAACCATTGATCACACGTAAAGTGGTTGATTATGACGCAGAACACCCAGAAGTCGAACTGGACTTCGCCAAGCCGCCAATGGATGATCCAGAATTACTCTGAAGTTACACACTGAAAAAGCGCAAACCTGCGATTTCAACCTACATCTTCTTGCAACAAGGACAACGCATCTTGAGCATTGCATTCGTACGTAAAAATTCTACTAGGCTTAGTCGGAGATAATACTGTGCGTGCTTCCTTTTTGACAGGAGAACACTGATTACGATTACGAGAAGCCTTATTCCTTTGACTCAGCGGCTAGAAAGCATTTCATACTTTAATTCCACTGAAACGTAGGACATTATAAATTACCGTCCTCAAGTTTGAAGAGCCTCTTGGGGTGGGAAGAGGATTATGTGATCCAAATGTAGCCTCGCTTTCTAACAGTGCTTGTCTAGCCATTTTCTGAAAGCAGTATTTTGAACACAGGTTTTTTCGCAGAAGTAAGATGAACTATGGCGAATACCCTTTCCGCGCGTTCTCTTTCCCGCTCATATGCATAGTTTGCCTCAATTGCTTCAATAGCAGCCATAGGTGACGTCCCATAAACTTTTATGGGATCTCCGGGATTGGATGCATTCCATACGTTTACAGCTTCCTGAACTTCACGACGTGCCTGGGAAATGCAAAGTTGGCAAAAAATAGTGCTCCACCAAGGGCAACAACATACGCGACCCAAATTGCGCTCGGTTGCCTTTTTGACTTTTTCCTCTTGAAGCAGCACACCACCCCGATTGGAAAAACGGGAGGCGTCCTTGTAGCGCCTCTGCAATAATTCAGATACAGTTTAAACGAAACAGAGGCACCAATGCTCCGCTTGCTACCTCAAGCTCCAGCTTAACTGACCAAGTTTGTTCCCACTGTTCAAATTTAGCAAACACTTCACTGCGTTCTTCGTAGTAATTTCTTAACAGTCTAATTTCTGCTTCGAGCATCTCGTCCTTTTTGAACAGATGGAGACCTACATACAAGAAAAATTGTACCTCTACGCTCACTTCACAGAATTCCTACCGACCTTCAATTGATTTTCTAAAAGACTGCTGCTTATTCAAATCAAGTTTGCATCTTTCCCATAATGCAGTTAACTCACTAAATTTAAGTGCACACATCTTCTCAAGCTCCTCCAGGAAGAGATCCTGCTTTACTTTCAACTAAAATAGAAAGAATAGGAGCGAAACGGTTAATCAGCAGAGCATACTTCTTTCAAGAAGTGACGCATTTTTTCAATCTCTTCGTTTGAGAGTACCGCCGGAATATCATCGCATTCAATGGCAGAGTGTTCGAATCTATTCTTCCCCTTGTAATTCATCGACGCAGCCAGAGAACGAATCTCACTAGCAAGATTAAGATAAGAAGAAGTCCTCATTTCCTGAGAAAACGCGCCTCATTAGGTGTACACTAATTCGCGTGCGAAGCACTTACAAGCAGCTGCCGTTTAGAGCTCACAAGCTGCTCCAAAGTTTCGATTTCATGGGTTGTAGGAACATGGTCAAACGTAGGAATGTTATGCGGTTCTCCCATTTGAGATGACAAAAGGGCTAACTGACTGCTGAAGTCATCGACCATGTTGACGCGTCGACGCTTCTCCCTTTGTAATTTGCAAAGAGCATTCCGATACCTCTCCTCTGCGTCAATGACTGATAAATTATCGTTCGGCTGCAATCAAAGGTTATTAAAAAAGGGCCTGAAAAGCTTCTCAAGCAAGTCACTTCAATTAAAAACATTTGCAATTCGAGCTGCAGCTCTTCTACTGCCTTTCGATTCTTCTTTATGCTCTCAAGTGCCGACTCAAGCAGACGCCTGTCTTCGGCAAGCATCTCCTCCAAAAGCCTCGTTACATGCCCGATGGCAGTTCGTTTCCTCTGCAAGCGATCTTCTTCTGAAACTCCCAAGCGACGCCATATCTCATCAAGGTGGCTGAATGTATCGAACAGTTTCTGTCGGGCATTTTGCATCATCGACTCGAGCGAATCAGGAAACCTAAGAGGTTAACAAAGCAAAGCTTGAAACCCCATAAACTACAACAGAAATAACAAGCTACGTTTATAATAATTGATACTATGCAATTTCATTGGAATGAATGTGTCACACCAATTTCCATGCAAGCGCACTGCAAGCATGGAGCCAGCTAACCTATTATTACTACTTCGAAAAAAGGAACATTGTAAAATCGAAATCGCTCCGTTCCTAATTTCGATATGCAGGAATGACCGTTTCATTCTATATTTACGGCAGGATTTCCGTCATGAAGAAAAGTTCATTTCGTTAATGCAACTTTCAGGTCTGACTTGATTCGGCGTTAGCACGCTGAAGGCGGATGAAGTCAGATCCGAAAGCTACGTTAACTAAATAAACTTTTCTTCGTAACAGGGAAGTCTGCCTTAAATATGCAAGAACTTATATGGACCCGTTAACACTCATTCTGCCTATAATTGTAATACGTTTCCCTTGAAGAACACATTTTTTAACGGATGCGTATAATTTCTATTTTCTCTACAATGCGTTTTCAACATTTTACCCACATCGCCCCCAAGATTTCGCCGTCCGAAGACGGACTTTTCGCAGCGGTGAACAGTCTGCTTTGCTGCCGGTTACACAACGTTGCCCCGCTAATTCGACCACCATTACCCGTCATAATTGAGTCGGTTGGCTCTTTGGCGCCATCGTTGAACCTTCGGTTAAACGACAGTAACCTCCTGCGTTCATATTCTAGAGTCCGTTGGCCTCTTGACGCCGCCTTTCTATCCTTCCGTCAAAGAATATCTATCTCTTGTTTTCTCATTCTTGGGTCCGTTCGCCAGGTATTGTCGAGACGCGCCCCAGAATGTACAGCACCGTAGCTGTAATGCAGGCAAAACAACCGTTTCCGTCGATCACGGTCCCCTGTTCGTCACGAAGAGCTTACGTCGCCTACACTTAGGCTGAGGATGGGCTCTTGCCTGACCAACAGGAGCCAGCTTCCAAGGGAACAGTTACCATACTCGGAAGTGACGAGAAGGAAACAGTCCTATGGTGGTCTTATTGGTCAATGCTGTTGAAACAGGTGTCCATTGCTGGATTAAGCTTAGTTGGCGAACACCCATCGTGACCAACAGCGGACTGCGACCAATAGGAACTTAAATTTTCCTGTAGTTTCACGTGCATTATAGTTGTAGCATTGCACTTTACGGGCGCCTTTTGACAATACCTGGCCAATGGACCTTGGAATGACAAAACCTGAGACAGCTATTCCTTGATCGAAGGATAGAAACGTTGCATCAAGAGGCCAAAGGACCGTGGGATATTAAAAGACCAGCTTACTGTTGTTTAACCGGAGGATACAACGACGGCGCCAAAAGGCCAACCGACTCAGATATGACAGGGTAATGGTGGTCGAATCAGCGGGATAATGCTGTGTAACCGTCAATAAATTAGACACTTCGCCGATGCGAAAAGTCCTGTGGGCTCGCCGCCGCCGTTTCGTCGCGGCCGGTTTGACGTCAGCTGTCCACTGCAGATTTGACAGCCGATCCTCACTGATCACAGCATAGGACCCTGCTAATTTCAGGTCTGTTAGCCTTTTGGTAACGACTGATACTTGTCCCGCTATGGTCAAGCTGCGGCGACCTATACACAGTACGGTGGAATGTCAGATGGGAGATTGTTTCTGTCATTTCTTCTCTCGCATCCTTGGCTACAACGAAAGCGAAGGCCTCATTCACAGAAAGGAGTTCGCACCCACTCTTTTCTGAAGAGCACACCCCTTTTCCTTGTGGCCCCTCAAATTTTGATTGTCCCCTTGAAAAACACTGTTTTGGAGACTACCTGTTGCTAACACGAACGGGTACTGAAAAAGCCCTTCTCAACTGAAGCCCTTAAGGATAACCCTCCTCCCTTCCTAAGCGTCTGATAGACTAAATTGCCCTATTATTAATATTAATGTTTTAGGATATGTCTAGGGGGTTATTCCTGCCTCAGAAACATTAAAGGAACTGCTTACTTCCAACGCTACTCCAGTATCTACTAAAGGAACGGAACTGAAATTAGTAAGATCCGGAGGATCGTCACCAACCCGAAGCACTGCCACTTCTTGAACGAGTATCTACTTAATTTGTTATTCTTTTTCATTCTTTTCCCAACTCTGGCGATAAATTATTTAAACTACAAGAAACAAGGACTGGAAAAAAGATTGTTACACACTGCTGGGGGTGAGGCACACTGATTAGATAAAAGCAAGGAGATAAAACGTTTCAACTCACTTTTAGCATTAGCTTAGAACGAACTAAAAGACTCGGTTAAACTCTCTATTCTCTGATATACTGTCTGTTCTGGTGTTAGCAATAACTCATAAGCTGTTCACCTCATCCCTGATCCACGCTGGAGACGGCACATGGTGGATGCCGTTGGCTCCGTAAAACACGATATGTTCTTTGCCGCACTTTTATACATAGATCTTATTTACGGTAAGTCTTGCTGGAAATGAGAAATTATTAACACCGGTACTTTCGGATTCTGGCTTCCACCCGTCGTCAGCGGTCAAATTAGACGAAAACGGTGCCGTGAAACGTTGATAATTAATGATTCCATGACATCAACTTCTGTTTGTTTAAAGTATGTCTAAAAACATCAGTTTACAGCTGTTCATTCCATCATTCTTCCATTGCAGTATTGAAATCTACACCCAATCTACTAATCAACTTTTTCATCGTCCCATGGGAAATCGTCATGTTCCATTTTCCATATTCCTTCGTTTTCATAGTTGCTTCTAATTGCCTTTTTTCATAAAGGATTTTATCATGTTTTTTGAAATATTTCTACATTTTTTTCATTGCACCACTGACTTTCATTTTTATAGTTTCTTTCTCATGTTTCCAGTTCCATTTTTTCAAACTTATTTACTTTCTTAAAGTTATTTCTACCAGAAAACTGTAACCAAAATAAGGAACAGCTGTTGTTAAGGTCGACTAGGTTTGACCAAATCGCGCTGTCTTCAAAGCCTTGATCACGATTGTATGCGGAATTATGTCTAATATAAAGGGCATCCTTACGTAGTATCGCCTTTTTGTCTCGTCATGTGTTTTCTATATTCAAGGGCATTCAACGTCTCTTGACGAGCATTCACGAAAAATATCAACAGAATAAACAAAAGAGACATGAAAACATATACGCCCGTTAAAAGAATGTATTTATCCAATATACTGCAAAGATACATGTTAGTTATAATGACAAATTAAGTAAATTAGGTAAATGACATTCCTACAAGGCTGAAGAAACAAAGAAAAATCGCTGTGCCCACTAATAGCACTATATTTACATTCATTCAGCATAATTTTAGCTGTTCACTGCTTTTCCCGTTTCCTGTATCTGTAGTTAAACTGAACAGAAGTTCTACGGACAGACGGACGAGCACCTCCTAGGAATAAAAGGCAGAGCAACAATGAGAACGAAATCCTTGCTGACAACGGGACTAGAAGGTTCCGAAAGTTTCGAAAAGTAGCAGTGTTGTTGTCCTGCCCTTTATTCCTATTAACTGCTCATCTATTCTACGCTAGAGCTTTTATTCGATTTGATTACGGACACTAATTACAAGAAACAGGAAAAACAGTAAAGAGATCAAACGAAACATAACCGACCTGTTACAAGCCATCCATGCAATCTTCAATCAGGAAAAAGCATATGTACGGTTACGACTCGCATGCACAGAATAGCTCAGACCATTTCAGAGCAAAGCAATCGAGATCACTACAAATTCAACCACAGAACTTAGGCTATCAAGGTCCGGTATATGGCAAATGAAAACATGGACATTGCAGTATTTACGGTGTACTTATTACAAGAATGGATCAGACATGATTGCTCCAACCTTTCTTTCTACTAGCCAACAGCGCCACTCCTACCAACCTGTTCTGAAATACTTGGTCCTAGAGATGTAAATTTCTTACTGATCCGCAAGATCAGTTATTGGTAGTATTACGTTATCCTATTATACTTCATAAAATATTCCCTGCAGCTTGCGAATATGAAAAATTAACATATCACTGAGGATAGAACAAATAGTTTATGCTAATTTGAAATGGCATGAGTTCTGCCTTGAGTCGTACAATGTCCTTGACAGATAAAGTTGATAGCCCTTTAAATAACAAAAATGCGACGTTACGAACAGCGGGTTGTAGGGAGCTCTCAGAATCTGTTAGTTCCATCACCAGTGGACGCATATGGAAAGCACTACACTAAACGCAACCTTCTGACAACAGAAATAATAACAGATTTTGAAAGGTCCACAACCAGTATTCTTGCATTTAGAACAGGCGTGGCCTGCTTTACGAAGAAATGGCTTACGCCTTTATTCGCTTTTACAAAGAAAGGCTGCAATAGCTTTTAGTGTTTATCTCCTGGTGCTTTCTGTCCTATCGATACAGTTGCTTGAATGCGACACCGCGCGTACAGGTCAAGTGCCAGGACACTCACTGTCAAAGCTACGATAGTTCTGACTTTTGTCGGCATATAGCTGCGTTCTATCTTGATTTCTCTTTCGTGCTCACCTTAGCAAGATAGCCCCTAAAGAAGCGACGGTGCTCAAGAAAAGGTCCAGGAAACGCAAGAGCGTTCCGCTTAGCTCGAAACTGGCTATTACGCACGAAGAAGTGAGATCAGAACTTTTGGAAAACTGTTTCCGTAGTCAGGGATTTATCGCTGACGACGGAAACAGAGATCTACGGAAGGCTCCGATCTCGCTTTTTCGTGAGTACTAAAGGGAAGTAAACCGTTTTCTACTCTTATACCGCATTGACCCGTTATGGAAATTCACATCTTCAGCAGGAAAAAACAATTATTACAATTTGAAATAACAAACTCAAAAATCCAACATTACGAAGCACTCGAAACGAAACCTGTTCCGCCATTAGCAAATAACCTTATATGCTCTGTTGCAAAATGCGTCCTGTTCCCCTGACCTGCATGCATCCAATGGCAATGATAACAGCTCTATCTGCTACGATGAAGATAGATGTAAAATGTAAAGCAGAAAGTAAATACTCCAATAAAAAGGATTCTTAGCAAAGAACTTAATAGGTCATGCAAATTTTCGCTGACAGTTCCTAGATCATCCTAGCCACAGAAAACCGACAAATCGAACACTACTCGACTTTTTTCTTCTTCTTTTTTTCTTTCTTTCTTTTTTCTTTTTCTTTTTCTTTCTTTTTCTTTTTTCTTTTTTTCTTTTTTCTCTTCGTAACGGGTCTGTATTAAATTTTTTCTTCAAGTGTTTTGCGGCTTTCACGACCCCGTTTGTTCAGGCAACGTTTATTAATATAAACGCGAAGCTTTCGGGCCTCTTCTGGGCCCCGAACAAACGGGGTCGTGAAAGCCGCAAAACACTTGAAGAAAAAATCGAACACTACTGTGTATGTAACGTCAAAAAGTGAATACGCAAGCCTGAAACTATGGAACAAAATTTGAACAAAACGTTAACTTTCTTAAAGTTACAAAAATGCTTGAATCAGGAAGAAATAATTTTTCATGTCTTACAATAGAATAAGATTCACAAATTGTTCATCTACAGTACTTGGATAAATTCAAAACTTCGGCTGACCAGTGACACCAACCAAAAAATCGAAGGATTGAAAGTACTAGAAACTGACGAGTTCTGGCATACTTTAAACAAATACACTCCAAGATCATGAAAGCATTAATCAACATCGTGTCACCTTGTCATATTCGCCTGATTTACAACTGAAAATGGGTCGAGGTGCAGCCCGAAGGTCTCGGTCTGAAAATTTGCATTGCCAAAACGGGTCCTTCTGTAAATAAATCCACACCAAGAACTCAATATTTGAAAATATAAACTTTTTAACGGTTCCTTGAATGCGGGACGCTGGGTGATTCGTAACGAAACGTGAAAATTTCACAGTGGTCTTTTACCACGACTTGGTAGGGTTTCTTGTAAATTGTATACCTTTTTCACGGGTGGAAACCATTCACTGAGATTTTTAAAAACCGCACTTTCGGGACATCCGTGAGCTGCCATCAGTAATCAGAAACATTAAGTCGCTACCCGCAGAGCACTGGTGACGGGACACCGATGTCACGAAGGCTTTTCTTTTAGTTTCAGAAAACGGTTTTCACCCTTACGAAAATTATGAAAACAAATTAGCAAATGCTGTTATGACGAGCAAATATGATGTAAGAGAACTAAATAAGTAGCTAGTTTACCCATTCCCATTCGAAGCCGCTGCATCCATGCTCCACTAGACTCTAACGAATAAGAACTTAAAGCTATCACACTGAATTGCCATACGCAAGCTACAGTAACCTTGTACCTGCGAACTGAGCATGTACTGTCGTGCTGAATTGATACCTTAAACTCATGTTAGTTATGCTATCTATGCAAAATAGCTACAGTTGAACTCAGCACTATGACATCAGTTGCCGTTAATTTTAACGCGCATCATTGTTATGTTATCGTAAATGAAACATTTTTTTAAGGGCTTTTTGAAATTTCGTCAGTTTTTCCGAAACAACTAAACTGATGAAGTCATTGTTATGTTGTGCTTATGTTCAGTTGCTTCAGTGGTGCTGGCTCACAACCGTCGCTCATGTTTTCATTTGTTACTAATTGTAGCAAGGATAACAAGGGTGACGTAGCTTTTCGTAACGGTGCATAAATTCGTAATATCTTGTGGAGAACACCCTTTCTCATTCCTTGTAGTTTCTTACGGGCGTGACCTGTTAAAGGTTAAATGTGTTATTTGAAGTCGCAATTAACGTACTCGAAACCTTCGGGGCATCTTTGCCCCGTCGTCAGGGAACGAAAAAATGTGAACAATGAATCATCAACATCAGCTGTAGGTGGCACCCGTTATGCAACTCCATATATATTTCATTAACGGGGTTTGGATTGGTCCCTACTCAGTTTCTAGAGGATGCCCTCAGGGAGGGTGCGTTTGAAGTGGACGCGCGGCTTCATTTGCAGTAATCGGATCTGGTAATAGGGAACGCTAGCCCTTCTCCATTTGACCGACCATCGTAGGTTTACCCTGTGCAGTAGCAACTAAGGGTCCCGTTGTTTCTACCCTGAGGTTGATTCGCCATTGTTCGTAGCAGGGGCGATAATTTCAGCGCAATGAACTAGGGAAGTTGGACGAATGACTGCAGAGTAAAGGCAGCGAACTAAAGGAGATGGACCAAGAGAGTTAGAGCAGGAACAAAGGAATTGAACAGCGAACCAAAAGCAACGAACAGAGAGCAACAGACGAACAGTGGTGAATCTAGGTGTGAGTAGATACGACAGGACCATTTGTCACGATTGCAGAGGCTAAGGTAAACTTACGGTCGCTGGTCAAACGGCGATGGATTAGAGTTCCCTATCTGCTGGATCTGACTAGTGTGAATGAGGCCGCGCATCAACTTGAAAAGCTCTGTCCTCAAACAGGCTGAAGAGTGAACAAGCTTGATTCGCTTCCCCAAAGCATTAACTCAGTTAATCGCTATGGTTCAAGAAGCCGTCAGTCAGGCATGCAAAATGCACGAGTGGAATACACAAATGAGTTTAAGTTTTAAAATTTTTTATTCGTATGTGCTGTAACACATTCCAGCGAGATTGCCATAGGATCAGCAGGAAAGCTATATCAACACTGGTCTACATAGATGTTTTCAATTTTAAAAAACGGCAGCGTTAGTGCCGCAATTTTATTTACTGGAAACAAGCAACTTGCCTAATATGCATGCATACGTTATTAAATAGTCATGTTGGATGGAGAACATGCAACTTCGTGGTTACTTAATTTTCATTCTATAAATCGGTGTGGAATTGCAGATTTAACTTGCTGAGTAGGTGCGCATGCTCAATCGAAATATGTTTTCGTTCTGATTTCCAGTAGAAGACTGTTCACAGGTTTAAAAAGTAACTGTCTTTTGCAGTGCTCAAATACTTTTGCCTTTGATGGTTTTCTTCATATTTAGGAAATTTTCTTTTTTAATTTTATTGAATGAAGCAGTCAAAGAGACCGCGATAAGGAGAGTCATTTTAGCATTTGAATTTTTAATTTACGTCGCTTTCTGTTCTTCCTTGTAAGCTTGCTTCAATTGTTGTATGCTTAATTGGGCGCTTTAATGTCTCTTACTTTCGTTGTCTGCGATAGCCCTTATTATTTGCCTGAAAGACGGTGGCATCTATCTATTCAGCCATGCAAATTTTCATTGTCCTCACGTAAAGTAAGGAATGTTGCTAGCTGTTTCCGAACAGGTACTTCAACGGCTACAGTCAGGAAATGTAGGTGTTGAAATAGTGTTCCACTGAGTCACTGGCTGATAATAGAGCTGTTCCCTGCTGGAGCGACTGCGCATCCTTCATATTTTAATTAACTTCTTCAAGACTACAATTTCTTTTAATGCGAAGTACGTTTCTAACAATTTAAAAGCAGTTTTGTTCAAAATTACTGCAATCACGTATTTCCTTTACCAGCCTAAGCGAACTGCTTCTCTATCATTCATCATATAGAACGCACTTCTATCTTGTTTCTTATTCGCTTAAAAACAATGAAAATGGTTTATTTTCTCAGTGAAACATCTTTTGTAAGGTTCAGGCTTAGTACGAGATCGAAGAGTGCGTATAAGCTTGTTCGGTGATGCTAATCTATTTTGACACCGAAGCCGTTCATCAAGTTGCGTATGTCAGCTCCGAAAATTTTTTAAAGAGTTCCGATGATTGAACAGTTAATGATGCTATATTTTCTGCAGTCATTACGTGGTGTCCATTATACAAGTTCGTTTCTTGGGTTACTGGCATAAGTGGCCTTTATTGGGATGTACGAATTTGTCTTAGTAGCAGCATGTAGTGTTTATTTCAAGATCCAAAGCTTTTGGTAATCAACCTGTTTCGTCGTCATCTTTTCTCTACACTTCGCACTGCTGATGTAACAGGTTGAATTCCGAAGCAACATGTTCTAAAATAAACACTCTGTACTATCCGTGGAAGTTGCACTAACCAGTGAAACTCTACTTTCCTGTTGGAAGTAATCCTGTGTTCGTTAAGTAACCCGTAGTCAAACACTGTTATTCTGGTAAACAGACTTGAATGCACCGTTGTCTTAGTCTCGTATGCTCTGCTGTCGGCTGTTGGTCGTTCCTAGATTTCTGCTTTATGAAGTAGCACCAATCACGACATTTTGACCAGCACAAATTGTTTCCATTGATTCCAGCAATGACCTCACGGGTTGGTCCATACGGCTTTTGGGAATCAAGCATTACCAGCTCATATGTCACGAGCATAAGCCGAGTCTTTCTCGAGCTTCGAGTAGACCCAACGGAAGCTGGAAAAGGTTGTTATGGTGCATTCCTGATAGGCTCGTTTACTCATTCAATTCTTGAAACTAGGAATTGTTTACTGGCTGGAAAGGCGGTTACACGAAGGAGGGCGTGGTGTTGTATGTTCAAAAATAGTTGGAGGTGAAACGTTAGAGTGGACTCCATCGGACTATAGCGTTCGCAGCTCAGTGCATGAATATGGCGGTGGCTCTTTCTTTGTCCACAGCGGATCGTTATACTTTGTGCGCGCCAGTGACAACCATTTCTACAAACAGTCTGCGCATAATCAACCACCAGTGTGTGTCACTGAGTCCGACAATAGAAGTCGCTATGCCGATGGTTTCCTTGCATTGGTTTGATTATCGGTATTTTGATACATGTTATATCATTATCCGTTCCTTTCAGAATGGTATATACTGTGTTCGTGAGGACCATGACGAAAAATCTGTGAAAAACTTGTTAGTGCGCATTGATTTGGCTTCCAGAAAGGAGATCCTGATTGTAAGTAAATACGATTGCTGCACCTAACCTAGGGACGGAGCGTTTTACGTCATTGATAATCTCAGTGCACTGAACACTGGCTGTGTTTTAACAGGATACGCTGTTTTCATATTACTTTTCGCTCAGGGCTTTTCCTGTTGTCGTGCGTGTCTGTAATTAAACTACGCAGGTCCCCTAACAATGAATGAATGAGCAAATGGTTAGAGAGAAAGTACAAAAAAACTTTTTCGTGCGTTTTGGTTTGCTGGTGCTAGCTTAACTACAGACATGCAGGACAACAGGAAAAGCTGTGACTGAAGACCAATACGAAAACCTGAATGCACTTAACAAATACGCGTTTAGTGCGCAACGTAACTATCGCCAGGCCAGTCTTCGTGAAGGTTCGCCTTCACGACAGACCCGCGGTAGTTCCTCTTTCGCTATCCGGAAAAATGGAAAGAGAATACTTGCTTCAAAGAGATTCAGAGACAAAACGCGCCCTACGCAACATGAGTGACGCCGCAAACTGCGGAGCGAAGCTATGAATACGTTGTGCATTGTACTTCTTACAGGTTCTATTTTTATTGTGTCGCACGTGTTCTTACAATCTGTACATGTTATTTCCTCCTCCTGATATGATCTTGTGGGTTATTTTCCTGGCTTGGGAACTCAAAAGTGCATTTCATGCTGGCCAGTGACAGTCACTTTACAAAATTTAGGTTTACGAACGGCTTTTCTCAGGAATGCTTTATCTTCGTAGAGCGGGGGATTCATTCCTCTAAAAACCTCCAGCGTAATCTTTATATTTTCTTTTTACGGAAGCGACATCTGTTTACAAAAGCAGATGAAGGCAATGTGTTAGCAGTAGTAATCCCTATATTTGGAAAAGGCCACTCAAGGCTTAGGCAATCCAATGTACGTGATTTTTCCTCCTGACCGCGTGATCAGGGCAAGGCAAAAGACAGTTTCAGTCTATGAAAAGCAACATGAGATTTCGAGAAACCGTTAAAAAGGCCATAAGTTCAACACGCTGCCGCAGTGCCTGTTTCTTAATATGACCTTATTCAGTGATGAAACAAGAATATGTAGTTCATTGAATATTCAGAGAACAGGTGTGCACTGTAAGACTAACGTCAAGGAATTTGGCTAAAAGTCGGCCACTGACGGCGGAATTAGACGATATACGTTGCTCTGTGCTGACCGATGTGGTCTGTTTTTAGCTAATCCATCCATCTGCTGTTTAAGGTTTATTTTACCGCGGTTGCGTAATCAAAAGACAATGTGAACAGGTTCTGCAGCCATTTTGAGAAGACAGGAGTTGTTTATTCTTTTTTAGTTTCGAGCTTTGGTGGTTATTTTTGAATAAACCGTTATTTAACTGTTCCTCATATATTAATATTTGAAGTGAGCAATATCAGAACTTATTTTGAATTCGCTCAAAACACCGCATGCACTGCCAATTCACCGTAATGCTTTTCCCTTCCGTCTTTGTTTCCGATCATTGACCGTACTAGATTTCTTGCGACCCTCTACCCCTCCTTTCTCCATGTTGACAGTCACTTCTTTAGCAGGCGCAGTTTTCTTCAGGAAGCTGTCAAGTCTTGATTATACAGTTTACTTCATTACAGCATGTATTCCTGTGTACCAAGTGATGCATGCCCGATACGTGCATGTCAGCTCTTCCGAATCTGTCGCACTTGGAGTTCGTTCATTGTAAGATGCGTGCACCGTGACTCAGTTTTTGCTCACTATCCCAGCACAGCATCGCAACACATTATCATAAGGCATATCGCTAACATAAGAAAGTAACAAAGTACAAAACCCGAAGTAAGGTTTTCGCTGAACGTCACCCTAAACGCAAGGCATTGTTAGTCGAAACTGCCCTCGCTCAGAGGTCGCCTGTATTTAGTCTTGCTTTCTGGAATAAAGCTGAGTCAGTATTCGTTTAAGTTTTAGTTTATTCTGTTTCCACTCCTATTTTTACTCCTGGCGTATTCATGCTTTCCTGAGGCTAATGCTAACAAATTGGCTTGTGAAATTTGATCTTCGCTTAAGTGTAGAATTTTGAATGCCCCATTACTTGGGATGTTTTCTCCTATTTTTGTTACATTTTAGTGTGATTTCAGGGGATTGATGTTTTCTGCTTTCAGTATTTCAATGCAGCTTTGATTGTAGGCTGATGGAGCCGACTTTTACAGTGGGCCACAAGTTTCTTCAAACGGAAAGTCAATAGTTTGGATGCAGTGGAATTTTCCGAACATGGTAAATTGGCTGACTTTTTTAAAAATTAATTGCAGTGAATGTCTGCAGCCTTGGGATTCTACCGAAGTATGGATGGCCAGCCTAGCAGAAGATGGGTCCATTACTGCTGGCACAACAAGGAAGGTAAGAAAACATTGAATGCTTCTGATAGAACAATAGATTAGCTTATAAATTTGTAAGCAGAATGGCTTGGCAAGGACCTCAAATTTCACTTTGTTTATTGCGGCAGCACATCCTATAAGAACGATTTTTATTTGAGATAACTATGTAGTTTTCGGCGCCAGACAAGACCTGGAAGCTGCGTAGTTCTTTCGAGTAAACACTCTTCCTAAAGGACATGCTTAACTTTTTCTAGTGAAATTCTAAAAATTTCTATGTGCTTTGCATAAGAGCTTTTCCAATAACGAAAGATTGAATGCTAGTTTATTTTTGAATTATGAAAAGTTTAATGCACAGGAAAATTTCTCATATTTTTTACATATTTCTCTTATGCCTTGAAGATTCTTTCTACGGCTGGTACCAGTTACATGCAACCGAAGTTTTCCGAAGATGGCGAGTTGTACTTCATATCTGACGAATCCAATTGGTGGAATCTGTACAAGTACAGTGGTATAGGTATTATGATTCCGCAAACCGCGTACATTTGCGCATTTAACAATCGCCTGTTGCATAGGTGCTCACAAGAACCTAACGCCTATCGACAGAGAAGTTGGTGGGCCGCAGTGGCAGCTGGGTGAAAGTGCTTACTCTTTTGACCCAACGGGCACGGGCGACTTGGCCATAATTTGCGACGGCGTAAGGAAACTTTTGGCAATTGCTTCGTTTGTATTGTGTTTAAACGGAATATACAAATAACATCTTTTAAGCTAGTGTACGCCCTTTAAGCTACCAAAGCTCACAAACTTTTTTGCAAGCAAAAACGGCTGTTTACTCCCGTTGAAGGACGAAAAGGATAAAGGCAATCGTAGCTTTCGGAACTCAACTGGTTCCGTCGTCAGCGATAAGGCACAGGCAGGTGTGATTGCCTGCGGCGGTGTTTTTATGCTCGAGACACCGGGTCAAGGCGCTAATGCGCAGCACCCGGTCTCAGACCGGGTGCTGCGCATTAGCGCCTTGACCCGGTGTCCCTGTAAGCTGTGAAAAGCGTTACAAGATATTCTTTTATGTTAACCCACAGACTGCTTCCATGAATAACAATTGTGAATAAAGTCTGTTGATACTCTTAATAATTCGGTCTTACGTATGATTGCATTGCGCTGATGCTATTTTGTCGCATTTTAGGAACTTAATATAGTTAACAGAAAGTCAGATCTTTGCTATCGTCAGGAAACAGGATATTTTGAACATTCCTACATTGCTTTTGGCCAAGACAGGTGCATATATTGCATCGCGTCAGATGCGACCAAATTTCAAGCAGTCATACGCTGGAATGCACTTTATGGTGTGGTTAGTGTGCAGTGCATTGTATTTTACCGAATAAGCTTGCGTAACTTCAGACCGATGTAATTGAACGTGTTCATGAAGAATTGGATGCAACGTTGATTAGCGTCCCTGAGTTGATCGCCTTTCCTCCTGCTTTGAGCGAGAGTGAAGGCGATGGAGAGCCAATAACGATATACGGCTATTTCTACAACCCAGTTGTACGTACGCTTGCAGGTCGAATGGATTTTGCGTTTAACTTTTCAGAATCCTCTATACAAGCCTTTTCGGGGCTCTTTACCCCCCTTGCTTGTACTTGCTCACGGTGGACCAACCGGTCGTTGCAGTCGTTGTTTAGACTTACGTATTCAGTACTATACCAGCCGAGGCTTTGCTGTATTAAATGTTGACTACAGAGGTTCGAGCGGTTATGGAAGACAGTACCGCGAGTTATTGAAGTCTAAGTAAGTGCTTTGCTAGATCGCCTTACGCTTCTGTTTGTCTTTATCAGGTTGGGAATTTACGATGTGGACGATTGTTGCAGTGGGGCGCTATACCTTGCAGGGGAAGGCAAGGTTGACCCTAATATGCTGTGTATTAGTGGCCGTTCAGCAGGAGGATTTGTGGTGTTGGCTTCCTTGGCATTTAAGGATGTTTTCAGTGCCGGTGTTTGTCACTACGGCATTAGTGATCTGGTTGCCTTGCAAGAGTCAAGCTGCAAATACGAATTGCACTACTTCAATAAACTCGTGGCACCATATCCCGATCAGATAGCCACTTATCGAGAACGCTCACCTATAAACTTCATAGAACGAATAAGAGCACCAGTTGCCTTTTTCCACGGAACTGATGACAAAGTACTGCATTGTATTATATTATTTGTCAAAGACGTTCTAACAAACTTAGATTGTTCCTGTCGATCAAATCAAACGTATGCACGAGCTGCTGAAGCGAAAAGGACTTATGACTTCGTTGGTACTTTTCGAAGGTACAGTGCGACGGGTCCTTACGAATAGGAGATATACACGTATTGCTTCAGGAGAAGGGCACGGCTATCGCACTGATAGTAACATCAGAACCGCCCTCGATGGTGAATACAACTTTTTCTGTCAGGCTTTGAATATCAACACGGAATGCCTGACGCACAAAGAATCGGTTCATTAGTCTCAGCATAATTGAAGCTTAATATTATTTTTCAGATCGGTTATGGCACCTCTTCCGTGTGACTGAACGTTGAGACTTCTGATACCTTGACCAACTTGCGAGTGTGAGCTGGCAGTGCTGCACGTAGGTAAGATGGCCAAAATAGTGAATTCAAGACCAAGTTTCATCCTGGTTTGTTTCTAACAACGGTTTCCTAGCGTTTGCTTGCTTGATCGAAGCCCTTTGTGTTTATATGTGTGAGCTCAGGCTCATTGTGTAAATAAAACAGATTCAGTTGCTAAATGTGTAAGAACGTCTGTTCTGCTAATATTCTCGCAGACGTTTAAAAGTTTGGCGGAGAAGACCAGATGTCTGATTCCAGTATTTTGTACAAGTGAGAGCCCAAGTTTCTTTTTCAGAAAATAGTTCTCTTCATCACAGTGGAAAAACGTTGGCTTTAAGGAATATTGGTGAAAGGGTTTTAATAATCAAGAGCATGTTTTCAACTAAGTGTCTCACCGCGGTATAAACAGCCTGAATATGACGCAGCACGCTGACTGTTGACGTCAGTACTATTAATGTTAATACCACCGAGAAGTTAAAAATTCGCTGTACAGTTATATTATATTTAGGCAAGGTAAAATAAGCCAATCGATTTCGTTTTTCTATCTTATAAAATTAATTTTGTCTCCGATGTTGTCTCGCATATGAAGTGTGTCTCCCATTTGGAACGTGAAAGGATTTTGTACGCAGGGTGAGTGCGAACGGTCCGTGTAACTTCATCATCTATTTTTCTGGGGAGGTTGTGTGCAAGAGTTTGTTGCAAACCTTTGGAACTATTTTTGTAGGCTTTTCTGCGACGTTAAATGCGAGCTGTCTTTAAACACGTCATTGAAACGTCCCTTGCAGAAAGTTTACTGGTAAATATTAATATACTGGAAAATATTAAACTGCCGCCTCTTGCTGCTGTCATTCTTACACGCGCGTTGAACCTGTCCAAAATTCATTCCATTGGACAGCTGTCCAGACATCACATCTTCCAATTCAGTTGGTCCGTGATGGAGCTTCAAGGACTGCACGGGACCATGTCCGCGTTTACCAGCCATGAAATTAAGAACAAGACTAATAAGACTAATGGAAGAGTAAACGATTACTAATTAATGGAAGAAGAAATGTTTCTCAATGAAAAGAACGCTGCACTCCTTCTTATAATAGAAGAAGAAGAAGAATTCATCTCAAAATGGAAAATTCATTCATTCAACTTAAGAAGTGGCTCACAATCGTACAATCAAAAAACAAAAATAAGAAAAATGAATGGAGCAACAAGAAAAACAGTTTCTCAAAAAATTTTCAATGTTTCAATGGAAGAAGACACAGAGCATAATGGCACAAAACAAGCAGCTGATAGATGAAAACTTTCAAAAAACGCGCAAAACTATCAACAACTGGATGGATTAATCACATTATAAGACAACATACACACAAAAATACGCTTTAAATTCACAAAGCAACAGTCATCACGGCAGCAAAATTGACACATTTTACACAAACGGCACTTTAAATAAGAAAGCAGTATCATGGCATTAAGTTTTCCCAATCGTCCACTTCCGCCTAGATGACGGGTCAGGCTTAGACCCGAAAGCTCTGGATGCTGTATTCTCTCAGATGTAACGGGTCTTGCCGTAATAATACTATACATGCTGAAATTTCATTAAATCGATGGTTACGGAAAGCTCAAAACCGTTTATTTCTACTTACGCGGAAAACAGATGTTCCTCGGAGCTTCTTCTCGTTCCGTTGTCAACGATAACAACTAGAGGCCCTGTAGTTGTTATCGTTAACAACGGAACGAGAAGCTCCGAGGAACATCCGGTTTTCGCGTAAGTAGAAATAAACGGTTTTGAGCTTTCCGTAACCATCGATGTAATCAAATTTCAAAACACCGTTAATAAATCTTTCATTTTTGATTATACACATGATGAAAAATTACCAACTCCTTACAAAGAACTATGTATTCAAATGGACTGAACTGTTTTAAACATTTAATTTGGAAATACTTTAAGCAAATATGCTTTACTATCACGGAATCATCAATTATCAACGTGTCACGTCATCTTTCTTGGCAAACTTGACCGCTGACGACAGATGGAGGCCGAAACCCGAAAGCTCCGGTATCAATAAAAATGTCGTTTCGTAAACGGGATTCTGTGTAAACAAAAACCTGTATAAACGAAACTATATCGTCCCTTTACGAAGAGTTGTGTTGAAACCAGTGTCTTCTACTACAAAACTGACGCGTCCAGCTACTACCGAGGATGAAAGCGTCACGATTCCTATCCTTCATTTTGACATTTAGTTCACGACCACGCGTACAAGACTGATTTACTCCGACTCCGACGAGCAAAGTGGCCCACTTTACGGCAGTCAAAACAGACACCATTCTACCTACGTTGGGCTCCTCGATCAATTTTAACTGTTCGTAAGGTGCTAGCGAATTTCGGCTTCGTCGCCCTTGTCGCTGAGCTACTTGCACAGCTTGCTGCTGCCTGCGGCAGTGCGTATTTGCGCTCGTCCCAATGCATTATCGCTGAGACAAATAAATGATAGCTTGACGGCGATCATAATCGTCGTCTACTGGTTTATCTTTGAATTCGAGGCCAGCTTCTTTTAACTGTACCGCAAGATCTCTCATCTGCATCACCTAACCGTCCATGGGCTCGCTTTCGGCGCATTTATTATCGACAAGACCTCGCTTGAGTTGCATCGTGCGAGCCCTTGATTTTAGCTCAAAAGCTACTCCAAGTTTGATGGTTGCCTGAGCAATTTCTGATTGTTCGTCAAATCGTTTTAAGCCGCAATGTTTGCTAGTTGGTTCAAGACGTGCAGTCCGGCAGTCGACGTATATCCGCAATTTCTTTTTCTTCAGCGTCCACTCGCTTTTAAGTAGCCAGTTGTGGTAGTTCATAGCATTCAACTTAGGAAAACTGCTACTTCCCTTCTCGGCCATCTTTTCAGACTTCTGAGCCATTTCCAGAAGATCCGACAGTCACCATCGTAGAACGAACGCAACGAATAATGAGGGCAGGCGCGGCAAGCATACAAACATCGAAAGTCAAGCTACGACACCAAGACGACCCTCACAACCATGGATCTCTGCCAACATTGTTAGAATGAGGGCTAGCCTTTATTGCATACGTAGTAATGAGGAATACTTAACAATAACAAGCAGGTGCAATGATACAGTAGGCGACGTGCACGCAGAGATGTACAATGTGAAGTGTCCGGGCATACTATTGTAAGGTGAAGAATGCAAGTGTAATGTACTGTGGTTCAAACACCTTGTCGAATGATCATCTTGCAGTTCTCAGTCTACGCTTTAATAAGCACATTGCAAAAGTGCAGTTTTGCTCTAATGCACTTAACGATTAAATTGTTCTATCGGAAAGCATTAGCTTCAGTGAACTTGAATTCCTGATAGGAATCCAAGCATGTTCTGGAAATAGCAGTGTCGTATTGGCCAGTATGTTTGGAAGGGCAAATTTCTATTCTCTTTTATCTATTGTAGGAAGTTGTCTTGAAAACGTTGGATTTCACGGTTCTTTTTATCTTCATACTTTCCCTCTTCATGGGAGGTTTAAACCGTTTAGTTCCGGAAGCTCCGCTGGCGTTGTGTACGTTTTTCAGTGCACAAATAAACGGTTAAATCTCCAGTGAAGAGGGAAGTTCTACGATTATACTGTCTAAATTTGATAACGCTTTTCCTTCAATACTTCAAAAACAAAGCCCGTCATTTCGTTGCTCGCTTTCCACGTTTCGCCAGTGTTCTTACGTTTGAGGTGTACGCTCCGAAGTTTAAACGGCGGGCTGTTTTAATGTGAGTTATTAATCATAGCACTAAGGTGTTTCGCGTCCGCTGTCTCATGTATCGTGTTTTGGTCGTTGGTTATAGAAGTAATTTACTTCTTCAGGGTGCAGGTCTGTAAGTGGACGTTTCGTAACAGATCGATGAACTTTCATTGTTGTGTTAGGTCAGGTAGCCCAGGACATTGCAGCGAGCTTATTGCAATGTCATTTTTGTCCATTTTATTATGTAGTGGAGAATTGATTTTCCTACGCTTACGGCTGTACCCATGAAAAGACTTACTGTTTATGGTCCAGAGCTTTCCGGACGAATCTTATCCCGTCATCAGCGGAGATAAGTCAACTCGCGGTAATGAACCGGTGCGGGATATCTGGTGAGCTGTTTAGGTATAATATCCAAGTCGCGAGTTTAAAGTGCAGCTGTTTTCAAGATAGGCTTGTGTTGAATGTTGTCTTCATTTAAAATCCGTCGTATCAGTATTGTTTGTAACTTTGTCCGTTTCTTCTTTTTCGTGATTTATTTAGTCACATGTTTGATCTTCCTGAAGTAACGGGTAGTTGCCCGTGGAGCTAATTATGTCATACCATGTTCCACTAACACAGGTTGATTGAATACTTTCTTACGGAAAAGTCAAACATAATGCCACAACTAATCGCGATTAGGGTGTAGAAGTAAGTGGAATATAACGTTAACTCCATGGGCTGCTGTCGGATATTTGAAAGGTCAAGCATATGACTGAATAAGTCAAATTGGCAAATTACAAACAATACAAATAGAACAGATCCTCGTGGATCACATTCACGGTAGACCACTCTTAAAAACAGTTGTAGACATTTTAAACTCAGAACTTGCTCATTATACAAAAACAGCTTACGCGTTGACCGTTCTGTTCTAATTGAGATCTTTATCAACGGCGGCTGTTAATCCGTATGATTTAAAGGGTAAGTAAAAAACAGCTCATCAAATATCGCACACCTGTTCATTGCCTTACGTCGGCTTAACGTCCGCTGAAGAAGGGATAAGATTCGTCCCGAAAGCTGCGGACCAAAAAATAGCTGTTGCCTTCTCAAGAGTGGAACTGTACAAAAGGAAAAATTGCATCTCAATAAAGCCCGCTAACAGGCATCCAGTGTTTGTAAATTATCATTGATAATAAAGAACGTTTTCCCGTCCATTGGACGGATAGGCAGTTTATCAGTAAAATGAAGGAACAGGTCGCATTTGCTTTAATGATTGAAGATGTAAGGATGAACTGCTGGAGGACCGGCGTTTGAACCGTAAGCAGCTTACATGCGCAAGTGCTGATATTGGATAAGTTCATTCCGGAAGCTTAGTTTGATGAAACAGATACAACCACTGTTTCCATTTTGAGTGACAACTGCGTATGGCGGTATTGCTTCGATATTTGTTCTTTGATCACAGGCGTTGCTCGTGATTAAGAGAATGAACTATTTCATACAACGAATGAAATTATTAATAGATCTATCCATTATTACGCAGTCAATATTCAAATAGCTTCTATAAGCCATAAAATTGAGGTAATGTCTTCAGGTTAGCGAAATGGTCAATATATGTCCCGGTTTCATTTTCTACCATTTCATTAGCGACCTGTGGATTTCTGTTGTACAGTGGTGTGATAGGTGCGCTGGTTTCATGTTTTTGGGCGCTCTGTGATTTTTTCTTTATCTTACAGAAATATTTCGTGCTAGGTTTCGTTGCTTAACAGTGGAGCTGATTTCTGTTTGCGGTAATGTTGTTTGAAATTTAGTTCTACATCCTCTGTGAATATGGTCAACAATGGTTTTCATTACATTCTATTGTTTATTCGCAATGTCTTCGCTTCTTTTCTACGGCGGCAACTATTTATAATTCTTTGAATGTTCAAATGCTACTAAATCTTTTAGGGACTGACTTTTGTCCCGTCTTCAGTGCATATGTTAATAAACAAGAAGAAATTAGGACTTACGTACTCATTACGAAGTCTTGTCTTTAATTCACAATGTTTTTGCAAAACTATCAATAATAGCACTCCGACATGAAGTGGGCGCGAAAGTTTACTATTTGGTACTTGCAGGTGTCATACAAGAGAGAGAAGATGTCAGAAAGTATCAAATTGCTTATCGCCACTGACATTCACCTTGGTTTCGCAGAAACAGACCCTGTCCGCAGAAACGATTCAACGAATACTTTCGAGGAGATCTTAAAGATTGCAACTGATAGGAGAGTTGATGCTTTGATATTGGGTAACGAGTAGATTTTTGTGCAATAGCGTTTAGCTGCCGATTCCGTGTCGATACAATTTTTTTAGGGGGCGACTTGTTCCACGATCATAGGCCATCGAGAGCAGTTTATTACAAGTGCGTCGAGTTGCTGAGAAAATACTGTTTCTATGATAGAAATGTGAATATATCACTTGGAAACGATGCTTCTGTCCATTTCAATCATTCTGAATTCAAACGCGCGAACTTTGAAGATCCCCTTCTGCACATTGGCTTGCCGGTGTTTTCCATACATGGGAATCATGACGATATTGCTAGCAACGGTCTTTGCGCTCTGGACATGCTTCATGCGGCTGGTTTGCTCAATTATTTTGGCAAGCATCAGAGCGTTGAAGAAATCACCGTAGCGCCGCTGTGCATTCGCAAAGGGAGCACATGTCTCGCCTTGTATGGCATAGGTTTTATTCGTGACGAGCGCCTTCACAGGATGTTTACAAACAAAAAGGTGCACTTTGTACCTCCAGAAGATTCATGGTTCTGCGTTCTTCTACTACACCAAAACCGTGCCAGGCACAGTTTAAGCAATTATATTCCCGAACAGTTCCTCCCCAAATTTATGGATTTAGTCATCTGGGGACATGAGCATCCATGTTTAATCGGTAAGCATATTTCCTAACGGTTTTCTTTGATGTTTACCTCTTTCTGACAATGAACAACGTCTTGTGCATTTGTTCATGTCCAAAAGTGAGGAAAAAGCATTACCACTGTAATGTGTCGTGCATGATTATTCTGACTTCGCTTTGTTTCACCTACCTGACTAGCGATGGTCAAGTCCTAACAAGCAGCAGTGGAAGCGATGAAACTTTATAGAAACAGTCATGTACTATTCTTATCTGAGCTTTCAATACGGCATTATCTTATCGTACACTGCGTAGCTTTCCTTCTCATGTCGTTTATGTCATATTAGTTTTCTCGAGGAATGACCTTATTTCCTAATTTTAATAAGTTTTGGTTAATAAAGTATACGGTAATGGCTAATCGTACGAACTTATAAACCTACAAGTTACCGTAATCAAAAATGAAAGATTTATTAACGGTGTTTTGGAATTTCATTAAATTGATAGTTACGGACAAGTCAGAACCGGTTATTGTTACTTACGCGATAGCTGGAATTGCTTCGGAGCTTTCGGGGCTGCCCAAGCTCCGTTCTCAACGATGACTTGTCACCGTTGAGAACGGAGCGTGGGCAGGCGGAGAACGAGCAACAACCAATAAGTGACAGATCCAGAGGATAAGCTGGACGCCCAGCTCCTGCAGCTTCAGGCGCCTTTATTGAAACTTTTAGCCAGAGTTGTTGCCATACAAAAGTGTTGGCTTTTGCCTTTTTACTATTGACTAATCTTGGCGGCATTTTTCATACCTTCTTAAGTGCCACGTTCAATTCCGTACAGGAGAGGTCTGAGGTTATAGTTTGTCGCAGCTTGAAGAACTGATAGAGCATTACTCCGACGGTACATCGCTGAACAGAAAAGAAAACTTTTTTGGTGAAGCCTCGCTTTCGGGAACCTCCCTGGTGAACTGTCCTTATCTGTTCACACGGCTTGCCGTTTTTGGTTATCATAGGTACGCCACTTTTCCTCACACGTAAAAATCTGAACAAGAAAAATCTCCTATCGTAATCGATCAATCAATTTTTTGCAGGTATCTAATCTTGCCTGCTTTCGCATGTCAGTCAGATCGTGAAGGGCTGAGTTCATTAGCTGTTTTTGCTTTCCCAATGTGCCTCAGACGCCTTCTGACCATTTGGTATGATAGCCTAAAATAAGGATTACAACTGCCCAAGTTGTAGTCCTTATGTTCTTGTGACTGCTGTTGTCTTTTCTTCGGCCGCCTCTTTCAAAACCATGTTGTTTAATGATGGTCCCCCGTTTCTGAACATGTTTCACCTCGACGTCTGTGCCGCCGCCACGAAACTTCTTGTAGCACCGTAGAGAACATCGTTTGGAAGGTATATTCTCGCCACAAGGTTTAACAATGTTTCAGTAGGTTAACGCAGCAATGACTCCTCTGTGGAATAGGAAGAACAAAAGCATCCGGGATTTAAGATTTTTAATTTTTGCTTTTGATACCTCTCAAACCACAACTGTGTAAGCCAGCGCACTGCTACCAGGCAACTCAAAGCACAAGAACTGTGCTCTGGCAGTACTGCGTCTCGGTCAAACAATAGTCAGCAGGAAGTGAAATGCCGAGATCTGAGCTAGCGTACTATGAGATCGCACCATTTTGCCTATACCAATCAAGTATTTCAAGAGAAGAGCTCTCTTTGCCAATTGTGCCCGACCTTTAGCGTCTACGCTGATGGGAAAAATGAAAAAACATGATGTGAAAAAAATTGTTTGAAAGAGTATCTGAAGTTTCCACCAATATGGAAACATCCCTTTAGGAAACTTCCCTGAGTTTGCAGGAAAACCACACCTTCAAGTTTGCTCCAATTTGTATAATTAATGGTTTCCACAGGTTCTTCCTACCAACTGTGCATTCTGTTCATCTTTTTTCCCAGAAAAACCAAAGTAAGGGCGATTAGTGGAATCTTCTGTACCTAATTTAATTGAATACATAACTCTTCTTACCGGAACCGTAGGTTTTCATGTTGTGTAAGTTTTTTCCGGTAGGTGCCCGTTCTTTTGTATTCAATTTTCAACGGCCGGAGCTTTCAGGTTTGTACCATAACCCGTCATCAGCGGTAACAAGCAGACTGATCTCGTGACACTGAGCAACAATGTGGTACCGCTGATGACGGGCTACGGTACAAACCTGAAAGCTCCGGCCGTTGAAAATTGAATACAAAAGAACGGGCACCTGCCGTAAAATAAAACTTATTACAAGATACCTAATTTAATAATAATCAACAGCGTTATGTGCGCTTCATGAAAAATGGGTAGTTCATTTTTTGGGTCAAAGCCCCAGTCGTGCTAAAGTGGCATTCGTTTACTGCCAGAACGTTGGGAGAAGGCCGCAGAATGTAATGGAGACTGTTTTGAATAGCGATGTTCTTTCAGTTTGACTTTAGATGTATTTAAACGTGACAAAAAACTAAACGCACTTTTGTTCACACCTAATACTTTCTCAAGGTACACACGAGACATTTAGGTGGGTATTTGGTCATGTTCTAGAGAGCATGTATTAGCTGGAATGCTTTTTTAGGGTGAGATTGAACTAAGTAGTTTTTTCTGTGTTTTTCAGTTGAGCTATTTGACTCATTGTAGATCCCGAGTTTCATGACGAATTCTTCATCATGCAGCCAGGCAGCACAATCGCAACGTCGTTGGCTGAAGGAGAGGCGGGTCCTAAATATGTTGCCTTGGTGAAAATCCGAGGGAAAGCTTTTCAAGCGGAGAAGATTGAGCTCCAAACTGCTCGACAATTTTACTTTGTTGATTTCAATGCTGAACAAATTGTCCCAAATGTAGGTGCCGAAGTGGAAGAAAAGGTTTAGCTTGTTAAACTTAAGGGCATCTGTGTCTTTGCGCTAATTTTCATTTATTCGCAGTTGCAAAAAGCTTGTGAAGAAAGAATCCACTCACTCATCAGTAATGCCATGAAAGAACGACTGTCCAATCTCCGTCCTGAGTTGCCGCTGGTTAGACTGAGAATCCGTTGCAGTGCAGACTATCCTGTTTGTAATAGCTTCTCTACGTACTCAGACTTGTAGTACTTGTTTAGACGTTTAACGCAAAACGTTTTGGTCGGCGTTTTGAAGACAAAATTGCCAATCCAGACAACATGATTTTATTCGCAAAAAGTAGGGCACAACGTTCAGATATCCAGTTGGATCGCCAAGCCATGGAAAGCGCAACTGCTGAACGAGCTATGGAACTTCAAGTGCAAATTGAAGACGTGGTATGCATGCTGCTAGTGAATGTAGCTTGCTTCAAATGTTGTCTTAACAGGTAAAAGATTACTTTAAAAAAGCGGACTCGTCATGTCAGATGTCGCTGTTGTCAGAAAACAGCTTACGAGAAGCATTGAGAAATTATGCGCGCAAATACGAAATCGATTCTTTCGCTGAATCTGTTAAACAGCAGTTTGCCAGAGCGGCTCATTTGTTGCAGGTTTGTGTTAAGCTGCGTTAATAATTTTTATCGGTAGCAAAGGCGCATTTTTACTTTTAGGAGAGAAGTGTTCATGACGCGCAGCAAACACGTGAATTATTGGAAAAACTGAAGCGTTCACGTGTTAAGCCTTCCAAACCAAGTGAAAAAGAGCGCAGTGGTAGATGTTTGATCACCGTTCAAAATTCTTTTTAGCAATTCTGTCTTTGCCGGAGAACCAATTGGCAAATGATGGAAGCAGTCATTACCCTTTGTTGAGAAAGGTTGCTTTGCCGGATGAGCAATTCGAAGCAATCCCTTCTGCGGAAGCTAATGCTGGTACTTTTTAGAATTGCTCAACTTCTCGTAACGGCTGCGCAGGTCTTGGTTATTTACAGAAACAACTCATTGTACTATCACAAGTATTTATTAGTAATTGATGGGATTTTTGGGATTAACTCCGTCCTGTCTCAGGCATTTAAATCAATAGGGAAATAATCACTGAGAGTTGTTTCTATGGTCTATTAATTGGTTGACTTTGTTCTGAAAGTTTTGAAAACTGAACCTTAACCGCGCCCTTGGCAACCGCAGTTTGCAGCACTCTGTTCAGCCGAAAATGGGTTCAGGATAAGCATTGTTATCCTGATGAAAGCAGGAGCGATTTTCTTGTAAAATGAATACAACTGAATGAATGGAAACAGAACCACACAGTTTGACTGGGTAATGCGACAGTTTTTCTCGTTTTAATCAGAAATGATTTATCTCAGTGTTTGTCAACGGCACGCTGGTCATCGCCCCCTTTTAGAGATTTGACCCGCCTGCCGGCTGACGCAAAATGGCAGGAAAAGGAGCTGGGAGGGGCGGCGTCGGTTTTCTGTGGCAGACAAAATGGTGAGAAAAACGGCTAGATGGGGGATAGGTGGTCTCGATAGTCTGTCACCCCCCTCCCTGCTCGTTTTCCTTACTCAGGTTTCTTTCGTGCCCCTTCTGCTGCTTAGCAGTGTCCCCCTCGAGAAGGCAGTGCCGTCCCCAGCCGCCCCTTTGAGAATCGCCGATCTAGTGCATTTGCCAATTTGTAGTTTACATAGCGTTTTGTGCAATGAGCTGTTAAAACGGTATCAATAACGTTATTAGTAAGAAGAAGCTCTACCAGAGAATTAGGTAGCAAAGTTTCAGCAATAACATGCATAATCGCAATCTGTAATCAGCAGCACAATGGCTTGATGAAGTAAGCGTTACTATTTTGTAAACAAAACTTTGGTTGCGTCACGCCGTTAGACATTACATGTTCATAGAAGGCTGTAGGCTTACTTAGGCCCTACTCAATAAAATAAGCAGATCGCGGTGCAATTTCTCCATGTCTCAAATAAGTTGCTTCTGCTTTGATTTGTTGTGCGTTCAGCTTGGCGGGTTGGCGATTTGCAATTCAATCTTTTAGGTTCTGAACAATTGCAGTCGGGACCGCAGTGCACGAGCAGATTTTCTACCTTGGATCCTTCCAGCAAAACATGTGACTTGGAAGAAGTTACAACCTTGAATGTTTCGAGTGACGAATTAGATTTAATTCCTGCGTCTTTCAACACTCAGGAGCCCATGCAGCGCGCTGCAAAACGTACTAATGATAATCAATTTCTTCAGGTAACTTTGCTGGTTTAAGGTGCCAGTGCGAATGACATGGATGTTGTGTCTGATTCCGATGATGAACTGATGTTAAGTGCTGCCTCACTGACTAAAGTAAAGTTATTCTCAGGTAAGTTTTATTTGGTTTGACCTAAACCTGGTCTGATCCTATCGTTAACCACCCAGCCCTTACAATTCAGGAAAACCCGTCTCTTTTTCCTGATTACTTTAATGAATTTGTGTTCTGCAAATTAGTGACCACTTGTTTTCATAACGGGAAGTTTGTTCGTATAAAAATTCTATTACGGAAATCGTCCCGTTCATTTATGCAACACCGAAACGCAAAAGCTTCTCCTCAGTAGCTGATCCCGGTGCCGGCCAACAAAGCTTCTGCGCTGATTATGGCCTAACGTGGAGGCCGAAAACTTCGCGATCTTTTTCGGTGCTGCATAAATGAACGGGACAATTTCTATAATAAAATTTTTTATATGAATTTGTGTTCTATCATCACCGTTATCACAAGATTGCCTTAAAGATATGAATTTGATTAAGTGGGTTTATAGAGAAGAGTTAAGGTAAATTCTTGAACTTAATCAGCACTTGTGGTTTTTAATTTTTTTATAAGCAGTGTCTCAGTACTTCGTTCGGTAATTTCGCTCTAGTTGATCGTTCACAAATTTGTTTAACTTTCTGTGATGTGAGCAGAGGTGAACAAAGCTCAAAGCGAGTTGGAATTGCCAATATAGGTAAAGTCAGCGCGTTCTGCTATCGTATGGTGAAGTTTAGTTTCCTTTTGAATTACGTGAAATTATTAATAGTAAAGAAAGACAACGTAATCTTTTCATTAATATTTTCCAAAAGCTTTTTAGCTTGCGCTTAGATTGAGCTTTTTGGAACACGTGTTAAAGCTAATGCATGTCCGTTCATTTCTCTTGAAAATTGCTCTTTGTTTGCGAATCTTTCAGCGTGTGCCTTGCTCCGTCATCAGCGCGTAATGATAGGACCGTATATATGTTAGATTCGGGATATACCGCAGCTTAGAGGTGGGAAGACGCAGTCTAAACAAAAACCCACCCATTTTTCTGAAGTAGTTTTCATCCATCAAAGTTGTAGTACAGTTCAGTTTCACTAATCCGCAGCCTTGCCAATTTGGATATATTTTTCGCGAGCAACTAATGCGGGGTTCAGTAGTAGTGAAAATGGTGATAGGTGAGAGAAAGAAGAGAATCGAGAAGAAAATGACTATAAAACGCAGCGTCGAGCATCTGTATTAACAGGTTAATTCAGTTGACAGGCGAATTGCTAAAGATCTAGTCCATAGTTTCTCTACCTTTTTCGCGCCATTTGGTCGCGGGCGTCTCAATGTCGGTTCCACAGGGTCAACTGGAGAGCCTGTGGTTGCTGATTCAACCACAAGCGCCTTTTATTTCAGGCTCCGTTGGCCTTTTGGCACTGCCTGAACTGATCATAGTCAAACGTCTACAGTCCAGCTCATCCCTCGGCCTTCACTGCCCCCTTGGGAATCACCAGTCTAGAGCAACGCAGTTTCATAACTGAATAGTAAACAATTAAGGTTTGTATGCCGCTACTTCATCACCCCAGTGTACGTAATGTCGTAAATCCCACCGCGCTTGTTACATCTTCATTAAACTGGTGTAGGGACAGGATGGTAGCAACGGTATGCGTAAGTGGAGATGCATCACAGGAAACAGCTGCGTTTCTGTGCATCAACATTATTTAGGCGGAAATGGATATGTAGCTATGGCGCAGCAAACTGTTCCTTTAATTAACTTGACTGGACCCTCTGTTACAGCCTAGCTTTTTAAGCTATTGATGAATGCATCCAAGTTGAGAAGATTGTCAGTTTATAGCAGCTACTGGAAGCCAGCTAGGAACTGGAAACACGTAGTCTTCAGAAATTCCACGTCTAATTACATTATCCGTTAATTGCCGAGCAGTTTAAGCTATCTTGACGGATGATATTGCAGATGAAGAGGACTTTGAACTGGACACTAAACAACTTGATGCTCCAAAGCGCACGGCCAGGGCAAGAGCCAGTCGCAGGCGTGGTTCTCGAAGAGGTGATTTCACAGATGGATCTGTTAGAGCCAATAAAAGTAAGCTGTTGCTTTGTTCTTCTATTAATATTAGTAGAAGTTTTTGGCGTATTCGTTTAATTAATCACATTTTACCAATAGTAGATTATCATTGAAATAGGAATTCTTTCTTTACGAGGACAGTCTTTCTCAAGAATTGCATCCGCCACTGATTCCTTTGCTTAACCTTGAGTTCATCAGTGTCCCGTGATCCTATTTTCGCTTATTTTTCCGTTATTGTTCTTGGCCGTAGTTCCCTCTAGTCATTTTTCCTGCCAGAAGGCAGAAGAAACGTACATTGAAAACGTAGCACCTTGGTACAGGATAGTGCATGTTGAGAAAGGTGGTTACGGAAGATGTCCCGTCAGTTAACAATCAATAAATGTATTTTGTTGCCGGAGCTTTCGGGTCCAATCTTGAATCAGCGGGAAAGAGACAGGAAAATTCTTGTATGAACGTTTATTTTAGGGTAGGTGCCCGTCTTCTTTATTCAAATAACCGGAGTTTTCGGGTGTAACACCATCCCCCTTCATCAGCGGTAACCAACAGAATGGGTGATGACGGGTGATGGTGTTACACCCGAAAGCTCCGGTTATTAGAATAAAAAACGGGCACCTACCTTAAAATAAGCGTTTATGCAACATGAAGATATACGGTCCCGTTAAGAAGAGCTACATATTCAATAGAATAAAAAGTGTATACGGTGCAGGGGAAAATTCTTTCCCTATCTCTTTAAAGTAGAAACTTGATGCTCAGGTTCTAAGAGTTTAAAGTGGAAACTTGACGCTCAGGTTCTAGGAGTTTAAAGTAAGCACTTTATTAAACTCAAAAGTTTAAACTTTAAAGCGAAGAGTTTGAAGTGGAAACTTCTTTCTCCTATTTCTTTTCCGCTGATAACGGGTCAAGACTAGACCCGAAAGCTCCGGAAATAAAATACATTTATTGATTGTTAACTGACGAGACATCTTCCCTAACCGCATTTCTCAAGAAACGTACACTTTTCTAAAAAGGCGTTAGTTCAGACACGCTGCTTGCTGGAACTTTCAGCATAAGAACGACCGGTAGCAGTGTATTTTGTAATATTAATATAAGAGTTAACCTATGCTGAACCCAAGAAGCAAAAGAAACATAATTCAAACTCAGTGATGAAGAGAGGATTAGACAGGTACTGAAACCACTGAATTTCTCCGCATGAGTAAAGGGGTCCAACGTAACCAACCTGTTCTGATTATGGGAACATACTTGCCACCTAAGAAGCGTCCTATGTTTCATCAAATTAATGCTAACCTTTCAAGCAAAGTTGTTTGGGTTCTTGCAGTTTCAATGTTTCGTCATACACTGACAGTTAATTATAAACAAATTGATTGTGTGTTGGATTTGGTTTATGAACAGAAACTCTGTGCGTCTTTTTCCAGCCAATACAAATTCGTCGTCTTGTGTAACGTGAAATTGCAGTGGCGTGAGTGTTACTGTGATTAGCAAGTCTATGCCGAAGTGCTAAAGCATTCGCTATTTAACTACGTCTAGTTGTTTTATAGATTTCACTTGGAACCTGATTAACTTCATATTTGAGCTTCTTAATTGTATTAATCTTTTAAGAGGGAACGGTTGACCAGGAGAATGCGTGCCCTATTGAAGTTTCGGCCAGTTCTATCCGTGGTGCCCGTGGACGTGGCCGTAGCAGAGTACGCCGGAGAGCTAGAGGAGTCTCCAGCAGCCTTCGGATGGACTTATCTGCTTTCGGTTATAGCATTATGGAAAGTGACGATTTCTGAAGTAATTCCATCTATTGGTCTATATATCTTTTAGTATTTGAAAACTCTGTGTTTATCCGTTCTTGTTTTACTAGCTGTATTATTTATCTCTGACCATTGCAGACGAATTTCCAAAATGTGGCTCAGTTTTGAATCTTACTTTACCTGAATTAAATCAAAAACATATGAAGTTTTTAATCCTAAGCAGTGAGTTCTTTGCAATCAGGTTTGAACGAAGCAGCGGTTCATTTTACACATTTATGATTAGCATGTAAAGAATAGGGAATGGTTTTTGTGATTTCCGTACGCGTTTTCGAGTAATACATTACATATTTACTTTTTCCGAGTTCTACATTGCATATGTTCCTCTTCACATTTATTGATTATTCAGTTATGTTGTACGTTTTAATCAGTTCTTTCGCGCTGTAAACTTCGTTCGTGAGAAACTAAGAGGTTAGTGCACAATGAGTTGTGCAGGCAAACGGCGCCGCCCGCCCAGCTTAGTGTCCGCCACGCTGTTCTAATTGAGCTTTATGTCAATGGTGGCATATTAATTCCCTACATGTGCTACAAATAAGTCCAGGAAATTTTCTTTGCAATTATATTAAACTGCTTGCAAGATAATAACGCTCTTCCCACGGCTTATGTGAGGTTCCGGAGTTCAAGCGAATTGATTGATGAGATCTTGCTAGCTAGGAAGATTAGAACGGATACCAGGGCACTAACATCTTTTGAGGAAATTCAAAGTTGCTTTAACGGAAGTGATATTCCATTGCACAGTATCATTACTTGCGCAACTGGTGGTGCCGCTTCAATGGTAGCGCGATACAGGGGATGCATAGCTCACTTGAAAGTAGCAGCGGCAGGAGACGAACACGCCTTTCTGTTTATGTTAATAATCTCAAACCGGTACGCAAGGAAACGGAAGAAACGTTTTATGACCTCCTAAACCTGTGCATCTTACATTGGACTCCTGGTCCATTTGAAGCACCTATCGTCCAGGTCGAGGTAGAAGTTCGACAAAGTTTGGTTGACCTTCAAAGTGACATAATCGCATGTAATCACTTCAGTCAGTTCGGAAAACATTTTTGGATCAAGAATGATCTGTTGAATAAATTTCCAACATTGTGGGAACTGTTCAAAAATTTTTCACTGCCTTTCCACAAGATACTTTGGCGAGAGTAGATTCACTAAGATGGCTTCCTTAACAAAACCCATCAAAATAATGGATGCCGCTGCATGAAGTGTCCTGCGACTGTAACTGTCTACTTTGGAGCCATACAGCATGGAACTTGTAGGAAAGCGCCAAGCTCAAGGATCGCATTCATTTTCATAGAGGTTTTGTTTCATGCGGTCTTTTCAAGTTTCGTCTGTCAGAATACTCAAGGTTTCTTGCTGTTCATCAATGAGTGACGTCATGACTATCTGCTCGTGTTGTGTTCCTTGCACTAGTCTGATCCAAGGACTTGGTAGTTGCACAGAGGACGACGAACGCAGCGGTCCGATAGGAAAAGAGGGCCTGGTACCTAAGAGGAGCTTCCAGAGGGGCCATGCAAAAGAGCGGTTGACAATGGCAACTCTAGAACACGGCAGTGAACACGTGGGGCCGACGAGGCATACATCTGCATCTCCATGACCCGAAATGTAGGCTAATGAGAACCGACCCAGCGTAACGTAGGCTCCTTAAAGTGCATGTACGTAACCAAACAGAAATGTACTGCATGCAATCGCAGCAAGTGGACTCGTGGAAACGGGCCATGCAGAAAAGAAGCATGGCAAAAGCGTAGCCCCAAAAGCGGTTGCTTTGCTTATACGCGCTTTTTCATAGGATGTAGGGGAAAGCTTTTCTCAAATTTCCGATATTTTAAACGCGCGAGCGAAACAAGCAAGTATTGAAGCAATTAAGGTCAGGCTTTCCATTTATGCATGATGTTAGTGCACACACTAATTAGTCTTTTAAGTGACTTCTGCTGTCAAAAGCAGCCGTTCAGCTGCCGCGTAGCATTACTTGGTGAAGCTTTCACAGCTCTCCCTGCTCGTCACCAGCATCAAACTAGTAGGTCCAACAGCGGTAAACTAAGGCCAACGGACCAAAGGACTAGAATCAGCGGCAGCAAAATACCAGCGTTCAACGCTGCAAAATGAACCAGTAGCGGGAACTAAATCTTGCAGAGCAAAAGGCAAAGAAGGCCAAGGAACTAAAGGAACGGCAGCAAGAAGATTACGGACGAAACAAGTGGGCTGTATCAAGCGGGATAGACTAAAAGCAACAGCCTGTAAACTAATGGAAATGAAGTGGAAAGATTTGAATGAACAGCGCAAGCATACAAGCAGTAGAGCAACGGCGATAATTCCAGCGGCGATGAATTGGAGGAGTTGGACGAATGACTGCAAACCAACGGTGGCGAGCCGTTGGAGATAGACCAAGAGGGCTGAACCAAAATAAAGGAGTTGAATGGTGGAAAATTAACTGAGAGCAATCATCCATCCGCAGCAGCAGAGCAATGACGAATCACAGTCAGGGTAGAAAGTAGAGGGGATCTTAAGCCATTGTATAAGGGGAAGTAAACCCAAGCTCGGTGGCGAAGTACAAGAGTTCACTATCTGCCGGACGCGACTGCAACGTAGAACGCTACGGCAAAGTGAACGCTACGGCAAAGTGAACGCTGCGGCAAAGTGAAAGCTACGGCAGCGTGATCGCCTTCCGTTTCTTATTATAGACTTAACTGGTTTCATGTCTATAAAACCTGCTGTTCATTTGTGCTTTCAGAAAGTAGTCCACGCTTTCTGCAGAGGAGTTGAAAGTTGTTCATAACGAAAAACGGCTAGTTTCTAAGTCGCCATCTGATGTGCACACTGCGGCACGAGGAAATGAACAATTGAATAAGCAAGATTTCCTCATTATAGGAAATATTAGAATTGATGCTGAAGATTGGACATGGCAGGCCATGAAAGCTTTATAGCATTAAGTAAAGAGCGCACCAAAGCATATTGCTCTCATTGATCAAGCACGAAGAAAATAGGAGAGTCTTGTTGAAACGCGCCCCGGAATGTACAGTATGGTAACTGAATGCAGGTGATGCATGGAGAAAATTTATGTTCCTGTTGGTCACAGTCCCCTTTTGGTCACTGTGAGTACACACCACCTAAGCTTAATCTGAAAAACTCCTGTCTGTCGAACAGGACAGTGTAACCAACAGCAGCCAATTTCTAAGGGACCAGTTGCCGAACTCTGAAGTGACGAAGAAAAACAGACCTGTGTTAGGTAATGTTAGTAGCAGTCTCCTGCAGGTCAAACAAGAGTTCATTAGTCAACTACGAAGAAAATAAAATCCTCAAAAGTCCTTCTGTTTTAATTTAACTCATGAATTTTCACCTTTGTAGTCAACGGCTTGCAGTCCTCTAACCGGGTGCAAGCTATTCAGTATGTGATGATTACAATCCTGTCCATGATTTGATTATAGTAGAGTAAGAGTGGCTTCGCATAAGTATCTGAAATACCTTAACTTGTTGTCAGATCTTGTTCAGTACGCTATGTTTAAAAATGCGGTGGATCGCACAAGCAAGTTGTGGCACTTGGTTAGAACCTGCAAATGCCGCCAGCTGATGAACGATGCACATGCAGAAGGGATTACGGTATGCCGCATTCGCACTTTTTCCGTAAGTTACTTATATATTTCATTATTGCAGCATTAGACGTTGATTATTTAACAGATGCAAATGCGTAATTTGTGATACAAAGTTTGTCTTGTTCATTGTAAACGACCGAGTCTGTTGGGCAGAATAGAGTATCTTGCATTAAATATAAACGCCTAGCAAACAAATAGATTATGAGTATTAAGACGGATAAGAAGACTGTATTAACCTTTATTGAAAATGAATCTGTCGAAGCCTCGCTGGCTTGGTTGCCAGGAACTGCTCATTGTCAACATTGCAATGCTGAAGAGGAATAAGCGAGCCCCAGTTGTCTGTTCAAACACTAGGACTCGATCATATTTTAATTTGTGATGCTATTCCGTCGACGAATATCGTCATTTTACAATGAAACTATTCATACCCTTAAAAATAATCCATCTGGTACCTCTGTTTTCAATTAGCTTACGCTTCACATGCATGCAAGTATACTGTGCTTGTAAATTTCGGTTAGGCAAATTGGGTTTAGCTTAAGTCAGCTCAAATTAACTGTTTTTTCGTTTGCAGATGTCCTTTGATAAAAGGCGAAGTTCCGCAACAGTCTGCAGACGAAGTTCACGTCCATGAGCGATAGTCTTTGGCAAGACGTAGGCACTAAAGGTACGAAGCGTTTAAAACTGTTTCGTAGATAACAGAGGAAGGAATTCTTCGTTGCTTACTCGAGGAGCTTAATTGATATTTCACGTTCCGTTGCTCGTTAGATTTCGGAACGCTTTTGGTCACGCCCTGTTCCAAGCATGCTTACGAGCAGCTGCTGCAAAACTGGTGGAGGGCCTTTTGCTTTTGGTCTTCATGGATAAAAACTCAGCTTTTGAACCTGTCTTGCTTTATCTGCAGTGCTTTTATTTAATCGAACTTTTTTGAATTTGACAAGGGCTAGACAGAATTTCTTTTTCATTTTTCTGGATGAAAAATTGATTTTGTGCGGCGCTTTGCCGCATTTGCAACAAAATGAACTTACACTCCGTCAACAGAAGCCCAGTTTACTGTTTCTGCGGGTAAGTAATCAAACTGCTTTATTTCGCAGTTAATTGTTTCAGCTTCTTCTAACAATAAGAACTCGAACAGACAAGCTTATGCAAAAGCTTATGGCTTTTGAGGTTAGCGTTTCTGTGTAGAATGCTGGATCGATTGATCTTGTATATCTCATTGGTGCACCTTTTGTTTTCAAATCACCTTTCTCATGTGACTATTTTGTCTGTAGTACGAATGATGATTTACAAGCAGATATCTGGCATGTTATTGTTGGTTCGTGAATGTGGAGGTCTGGTAGGTTCATTTGGGGTTGTTTTGAGAATGGAAAGCTAGCAGGCATTACGTGCGCCTGTTCAAAATAGTGATTTGTTGTTTTGTGGGATTTTTCGTTATCCTTCTTTTGATTTCAGGTATCGTTTGAAAATGATTGTGTTATGCATCAGGGGCCAATTCAATTTGTCCAGTTCATATGTTCTCTGATGTTGATTACGGTCTTGTCCTGTTGCTAAGCCAGTGCGAAGTAAAAGCTAAAAAACTTTTAATCGTACACGAATTTGAAAACCTGAGCTTTTGGGACTGACGTTGTCCCGTCGTCAGCGTGATGGTAAGGACCTCCTGATTTGTAATCTTAACAAACGGAGCCCTGTGGTTCTCAGCAACTTATTAACTCTGATGTTCGAGTTGAGTCCTGTAGTTGGTAAGAATGCTTTTGGTAGGGTATCGAGGTTGCGGCATTGTAGAAGGAAAGACAACTTGTTGCGTTTTCCAATTTGAGTGATGATGTTCCTAGCGACCGCACTTCTGTCAGTGAAGACGAGCCGTAAACGCGTAGTATATGCTTGAAGATTGAGCTTCTTTGATAACAGGAACCTGGTTTCATGATGCTAATTATTACGGCTATGTCCTGTTGCTAGGTCGGTGCAAAGTAAGAGTCATCACGCTGACGACAGGACAAGGTCAGTACCGGTGTGCTTTCGCGTGCAGAACTTATGGCCAAACCGATTTGATAGGGATAGAGAGTTAACGAAGCTTTCGACTCTATCGCTGTTCATCTTCAGCGTGTAAATTGATGTGACTTCAAGTTTGCTTTATTAGGTTACTTTGACCTTGAATTCTGAACGTTAAACTTGCGGGTAATATTGCAAAAAGTTCTCACAAACCAAGTGGTCGTGGGAAACCACAACTCAACCAATTGTATGTGGAAATAACGAGACTAGAAAAGCTTAGGAGAAATTTAGAAGAAAATATGCTTATGTCAAGTGCAGTTGTCGTATGTGTTGTCCTAATATTAATACTTCTTTGACCAAGTGTAGTTAGTGAAGCTGTTTCCACTTTGCTGAAATGGAGACATTCACAATCAAATACTACAATTCTCCTGCTTCTTTAACGCGTTTATCATTGCTCTATTAAAATAGCATTTGTATTGGTCAGAAATTCTATGAATCCGTCTGCTGTTGCCCGACTAAAGCGAAGCGCATTTGTATCTTATTTAATTTGGACAGAAAAATCTCGCGTATTGCATAAAGTGTAACCTCGTAATTTATTTGCAGATGTCCGGGTAAGCAATGTCAAAAAATGAGGATGGAAATTCGCATTCGATGCTGATGATGTCAGCAGCCGCATCCCGAAAGCTTCATCATTGTTTTGGCCTTTATTAACTGCACATAATTAAATAAGTTATAAAATTTAAACAGTATGTTATAAAAAACTACGTTCTCAGCGCATAGTTTGTGGAAAAGAAAAGGCATAATTGACTTAATAGTGTGTCCGGAGCAGCTAATGTTGCTGAAAATATTACTATATAACATCATATTTTCCACCCCAGCGTTGAAGTGAAGGTAGACAACTTCATTGTCTCACTAATAAGAGATTAGCATGAAGGAGCCGCGTGCTAGCGCATTATTGTCTTCATGTTGTTATTACCACATTTATCCCCATGATTTGATGATCGCTATGGTTTGATGGTCAGTCAGTCTGTATTTCCACTAGAAATACTCTGTCCACTAGTGGCTGAACAGTTTATTAGCGAAAAACAAACAATACTGAGGGCACGAGAATGTTCAGAGATTTCGGTACACCGACCACTCTAGTTTGTTCCGTCACCAGCAACAGTGTAAGGAGGGATGGACGTTTTTTCCGTTGGGTATTTATAAGATGGCGAGGGGTCAAGCAGCCATGGTGCAGCAAGCAACTTGACAGATTAACTTGGTCCTTACATTATTTACCTCGACTTCTTTGTCCCGATTGTATGAAACGTTATTGAGAATAAAGAGGACCTTGAAAATATGGTGTCTGGTGATGAGCGTATAGATTTTTCATTACAAAGAATTACTATGGGCTCATTTTATTGAAACAGCTTGAGAGAACTAAGCCTTCAGGACCTCCAGGTCTCGCTTTCGGCGTGGCAGGTTAAGAAGTGGAAGGTGAAGACCTTAAGGTAGTGGTAAGTGATGTCCCTTGGAAAGCTTTACCTCCCAGATGTTTCCTATTTCGGTGCGGGTCAGTGAAACGCAGGCTCCCAAAGAGTATTTTCGTTTCCGCTTGACGAAACAAGGGAGGAGAAAATATCTGATATGACCACATGGCTGGGATGTACTAACTTTTCGTTCCCAGTGCTATTCTTCCTGCCAAAAATCCATAAGGACTTCATTTTGTGAAAACTATTGGTAGTAAGCGAACAGGTATGACCAGTAACCCATGCTAAACGCCAAAACCGCTGACGGGAATAAAAAGTTTGCACACGGAAAGCTCAGTGCCTTTATAAGGGAGATAAGGTAGATCGGGCCAGAAACTGATGAAATCTTGTTGTCTGTAACGTGGAAGTTCTGTTCACATGTGTTTCAGAGGATTTCACGTACAAAATCATTTTTGAAACCCTCTGAGGACGTCCCCCTAAAAGATCAAGTAAAACTGAAATTTTACAACCTGACACAGTTAGTTAACTTTCCCGTGGTAGATCTTCCATTGTAGAATATAACTTTTCCCACGACGGAAAGGAGAACACCGTTAGGGAGCCTGTGTATCAGCAATCCGTGCCGAAGCACGGAACATTTGGGAGAGAGAGTCTTCCAACGGACATCACTGATCACTGTCTTAAGCTATTCAAGCAGTACGCCAACAATATGCTTGCCATCGTTAAAAAGGGATTCAGAGACATCCTTCTTGAATTTTAAACAGCATCTTCCCTGACACTATCTCTTTTACCATGGGAAAGGGAAAAGGAAACGAGCCTCCCTGGACATTCTTGTGATCCGATAAGGTAGCCGGTTAAGAACAGTAGTGTGGAAGAAACACGCTCATTCGGAAACATTTCTAAATTTCTCCTTGAACTATTCGATTGGACATCATCACAGGAATGCTGCAAAGTGCAGGCAATTTATTATCACGGAGTAGTACTTAAAGGACGAATTCCACGTTGTCGTTTTCTAACGTTGGTGAATGACCAAGGCATAAAATACTAATGAATGACAATGAGTATAGGTGTCAGTTGCGCACTGCAGGTTCCTTTATAAACGATATGATGTTACAATTAATTACGTGTAAAATAATGCAATGGGCATTTGGTGGCGTAAAGTGAAAGCAGTCTTCACTTCTGAGATCACGCGAATCCGTGGAAACATGGTTAGTCAGCAATTGCCCGTTATTCTCAATGTGCCATTGATTCTAGCTGTGACCTTTGTCCCTGATATTCCGTCTACTAGCAGCTGATTAGGGTAAAGTGAAACGACTATTCTTCATTGTTCAACCTTTCTTAATCTTAGAAGATCTTCTGAAGAAATGTTCAATTGCTTTCTCTTAGAGGGTACTCAACGAATGGCTCGCTATTTTCAGCAGCTCTTTTTGTTTTTATTTTAATCTAAAGCTAGGTCTGCCGTAACCTGGATTTCATGGTGACGCAATTGCGAAACGTTTTCAACAATGCATGTATAGTTATAGATTTTATTGCACGATGTTTGCAGATGTCACTCCGCAAAAAGAAAACGTTCTGGAGAAGAGGTTCCTGAATCTGGTTAGTCCTATCACCGGAAGTCGGGTGCGCATTAGCTTTCCTTTCGTTATGGTTTGGTACTTCTTTTTTGTTTTAACTGTGCTGACATTTATTCTATTTAGACCAAATCGTATAACGCAGCCGGTGAATTGCTATCATCAATTAGGTACGAAAATGTCCTTTCCCTGTTATCAGGCTTTTGAAATTGAGTAAATCTTTTTACGTGATTGTTTTGACATCAACATTGTTTAGTTTTTTGTATTACATTATTTTGACTAACAAAGGACCTATTGTCCTAAGACAATAGTCTGCCGTTTAGAATTGCTAGAATTGATAACCTTCGTCTACATGGCGCTTTTGATAAATATTCACTTAAAGCACCGTTGATAATATTAATAGAAAGCAGTTTAAGCACTTGCTACTAAAATGAAACTTGCGTATGTTAATTTGCGTAATTGATTAGAAGTTTAACGTTCTTTAACGGCTGTTTCGAATTTCATTGTTATTTGTAGGGAGATTGCCATTTTTGTTAAAGTCAAAAATACAAGAAGCCTTTGGGACAAGAACACGTACCGTCTTCATCGCGGTTCGTTATGTCCATGGTCATCGTGAGTCAAGCTGAATGCTGAAGGAGTACGTAATCTTGTCCTGAAGGTTCCACGTATTTTTGACTTTGATAAGAACGGCTATCTCTGTGTAAATAACAACGAAACATAAATGATTAATTTATTTGTTTGTCTTCGAAATTCGATTTATTATAGCCGCGTGGCTTGTCCTTTACGTAGTGAAGTAATTTTCCAAATTAAGCGGTTGACATTTTAATATTTGACATAATGAAATGGCATGCAAGCCTTCGTTTGCTTATCTAGTTCTTCAATTAATAATATTTGAAAAATAAGCAGCCAGAGATTTAGTGTTTCTCGTGATCAAGTGCGCGACACGCGGATGAAAAGTGGTGAGTGACCTATAGTGTCCGGTTGTTTACTTTTCAAACGTTAAGCGCGTCAACCTTGATTTCAAATAAGTAAACATTTTACGCTTATTTTTTGTTATTATTAAAACCATTGCTTCTCAGGAGGATGATAAATGCACGGACTCCTGAGACAGGGAAGCATTGCTAAGTTTCTGGGTCAGGCAATTGGGTTGAGCAAAAAATATTGGCGGGAAAGGTGGAGCGCGATAGAGTTCCAGCGCGTGAAGCTCCACCTTTACGTGCCGATTTCTCCATTGTTCAACGGATAGCATTCAGGTCAGGGGGCGATGGCGAGCCTGACTTGAGAAACACTGATTTAGACAGTGAACTTGCGATAGCATTTAAAACGCTTCGTTCGCACTAAAGAGGTAATGTTTTTGGATTAGAACCTTTGGGTATTTCATCGGGAGATCTCATTCAGCCTAAACCTACTAAAGTGATGGAAAAAGCGATTAGTGCGTCTGCGGAACTTCTCTCAACGTTCCAGTGCCCTGCAGCTTAGGTTACTATATCGTGAACCTCACCTTGCCCCATATAAAACCAAAGAGGCATATTTCATACAGCATGATAAAGCATCAACGGTGAGCTGTCCGTAGCAGCTAGTGCAATCTGGACAAGTACAGTGAATAAACTGAGGCGTTGTCGTTTATGATCCCCAGTAAAAAGGCGTAACGGTGACACTGGACACACGTGAAGTCGGAAAACAAAGTTTACAGTCAGAAAGCTCTAAATCAGGGCAGGTCCAGATCCTTTGTCCTTATTAGCACGCTGCGTAAACCCAGGTGGCTTATTTTGTATGGCACTCAGTGCGAGGCATACGTTGTGCATCTGTGAACTTATGCGGGTCTTAATGTCATCAGGGTGCTTTGCATCTCCAGGGTGTGCAGCGTTTCCCGTTCTTAGTTGTTACTGCCTGTGTTGTGCAGAAAGATGGCTGAAAACCTGTTAGCAAAGAACTTTTAATCCAGTGTTTCCCAAGGGACGCTGCCGCTCTTTGGGAGTTGTGCTCACGTTGCCGACGCACATCCACTGAAACAGACGCGGTGTAATGTACTACATGCTTTGATAACACGATGTTTTAAGGTGACTTTGTTGTCCATTTTTTTATAGTTAAAATTCTTGCGTAGGCATTGAATGTGCTCTGGAGGAGGACCGTCGGCTTGCCTGATTAAGAAGCGTTAAAGAAGTTCAGGATCAGAAAGGGCACCGTAGCGGGAAAATGGGGTTGGAAAACACTGTTTAAATCTAAAAACGAATCGAAGCGCAGCGTTCAGAGCTTGTTTCATCTTCAGCGCTGGTTCTCTGTTGTTACATAATGAATTTACGAAAAGGCTGGAAAAGTGCGTGGCTTTAATTTTCAGATTTGTCGTGGAGCTGATTCCAGCTTTTTTGGAAAATCTTCAGGAGCTAAATGGACTGCTGGAAAACTCAGCTGGCTATGATGCGCTGTTACGGTGGTCGAAACAGTTTAATTACGACGCTGAAATGTTCCTTAAGCGAGATGTAACTTCAATTACGAGAATTGAGATTAGACTTACACTTTTAGCGAAACGGGGTGGACTACCAGTCGTTCCAAAATACAAAGGAATTATTGGTGGAACATATTCTTCAAGTAGTCTATAACAACTCTGTGGTCAAGCCTGCAAAACTGAATCTTTATCCTCCATCAACTTCCAGTGCGTATGGTGAAACTTCTTTTCAAATGGTGGAGGAAATGATTCGTTATCTTAACATCACTTCTAATGACTCTTTCTTGGATCTCGGGAGCGGTGTGTCTCGTTGACTTCTTCGAAAGTCACTTTAAGGTTTTTCGGATTTTTAGGCGTCGGTCAAGTAGTCCTCCACGTTGCCGCAGCTACTCAATGTCGTGTTTCAGTTGGCATTGAATGCAGAGAGTGGCCAATATTTTTTGCCAGAGTAATGCCCATTGTTCATTGGCCACGATTTCTTTTTTTTCGTTCAGGCGATGAATTCCACTTTCCAGCGCTGGATGAATTGGTATGGAGTTCCATATCAGAGCTACGAATTATTGGAAGGTGATTTTATGGACGAAAAGTTTCGTCATTATATCAATGAGGCAACGTAACATTTTGTCAATATGTATCATTTTGTGTTAGTTGAATACTTTTGCAGCATCATTTTCACCAACAATATCGCGTTCACCCCTGAATTGAATTACCAGGCAACTTTATTGATTTCCTGAACGTTCAGTTCGCTTACTGTTCTTTTATTAGCTGGAAGAGATTTTTTTAACACTTAACGATGGCGTTCGCATTGTGTCTTCCCGTAAGTTTGCTGAACCGGATCAACGACTGAATGCTCGCAACATGAACGGTATTATGCCAGTTCGAATGGTAATATGCCCTTCAATTTCTCTCTTCTACAGATTTCCGCGCAATTGTTAAAGTTGAAAGTCTCGGGCCTGCACCAGTTTCATGGACAAGCAAGCCCCTCCCGTACTTCGTTCACACTATTGATCGGCAAAAAGTGGCAGGGGCTGTGCTGTCTTCTATTTCGTTTCAACTTATTTTAGCGAGCTGAGTATTTGGCTTCGTGGAGCGACAGATCGACGAAAAAGAGACAACTTGATGACTTCACTGATGAAGAACAGTAGTTTACATTATCGAAACAACAATTTGCGATGAATCGATGCGACCCGATTTCAGTGAATTTGCTGCTTTTATCTTGGCTAGTTTTATTGCGTGTAAGGTTTGTTTGTTACTTGCAGTGGTTCTGATAAAGGCAGCGCAAAAATGCCGCAGATGAACACTAACATGCTGACACTGCTTTTCATCCAACGCATTTAAGACTTTGCGACCTCGCCAGTTTGAATGCACTTTACTCAACGATACTCAGTCTTCAGGCCCGTTTAAACGGCAGGTACTGATCCTTGCCGTTGCTGTTTTTACTTATTTGCCTTAAGCCTATCCCACGATAAAGGGTCAAGTAGCTATTTGATTGAGGGACTCACAACTGAGTACATCAGATATAACTCAAGCGGCGATGTCAAAACTAGCCAGGATCAGAACAATCTGTTTCAACTCACAGCGTCTCTCGGCTGAAGCATCTGCTGATAATTGTGAAGTGCGTTACGTGAAACGACTATTGTTAATAATACTAATATTATAGCATACCGTAATTACGGAAATTCGACCCGTGAAAATTTTATTTTGTGAAGCTTTCGGGAAGCGTCTGTTCCTGTCTTAAGCGCGTCGGTAATGGCAGAAGATACGTTGGTAGGGCACTAGTCAGTCTAAATTACTTTAAAGGATGGGATTCCTGGGAGGCTTAAAACAGGGAACGATATTAAAAGTGAGGGGAAGGAAGGAAAGAACGAAAGAGTGAATTGGGAAGATAGGGGGATCGTTCACGACGGATTCTTGGGACTAAACAAAATACCCTCCTATCTTCTCAATTCACTCTTTCGTTCCTCCTTTCCCTCACTTTTAATGTCGTTCCTGGCTTTAAACCTCCCAGGAATCTCATCCTTTAAAGTAATTTAGGCTGAATAGTGTCCTACCAACGTATCTTCTTCCATTACTGACGCTCTGAAGACGGTAACGGACACTTCCTGAAAGCTTCGCAAAATAAAATTTTCACGGGTCGAATTTCCGTAATTGCATTATGCATTCACACGCGCCCGTTAGGAAGAGTTTCATTTTCAATGCAATGTTATAGCAGTTTATTGTTACGGAAAAGTCCCGTTATTACAATCAGTGAATTTGTCTCCAGAGCTTTCAGGTTAGGCCTCAACCCGTCTTCGGCGAGTAAGCAGGGAAATGGTTTCACTGAGACGGGTTGAGGCCTAACTTGAAAGCTTCGGAGACAAATTCGTTGATTGTAATAACGGGACTTTTCCGTAACAACAAACTGCTATACTCTACATGAAGTTCCACTGCCCCGTACCAAAAAACTACGTTTTCAAGAATAATACTAATATTAGAGCTTCAGAACTTCCAGACGTGTTTAATGTTTATTCTGAGTTCTCAGCATCTGGTCTTCCCATGTAACTTGCTTGCCTTATCGGGGAAACATTTCCCCTCTTTAGTGGTTGTTGAATACCCATTGATGCTTCAAACATGGTCCTGGAATAGACAATGTTCGTTTCGTGCAATGAGGTTCCTGTTTAGCATCCTATCAGTGTCAGTCAAGAGTTTTAAGGAAGTTTTTTTGCATCTTAAAGATAGGATGCTTCATAACGGGGCTGTTGTTCTCTATGACGAATCTTCATGCGGCTTTTTTGCCCAGTTTCTTCTGCTCCTTTTCTGTACTTAAACGGAAAAAGTGTCATACCAATGAATGGATAAACAGTTATTAAGAAAAGCAGAGAACAATAGCTTTATCTCGTAACTTTAGGGACCAGCTTGTCCTGTCCAGCAGTAGAGATAATCAATTGGGTCACACGAGTATTTGTAGATCAGGGAGGGGTGTCAGGTGTATGATGGAGCATCTGGGTTTACTGGTTACTGTATTTCATATGGCACTGACCCCCGCTTGCTGTCGCGGTTGAGCTGTCTACAGCTCACCATTTACCGCGCGTGCCATAGTTCGCAGAGGAAAACGTGAGCTGTGCAGTGAGGCAACTGATCTATCTCAAGCAATCCTTGAAATTTGGCATGAATTATATCATATCTCAAGTTCAGTCCTGCGGAAAAGGAACAATTTATATCACAAAAGCCTAGGAACGATTATTCATCCTCATCCAGTATGATATTCACACAACACAAGTGAATGTTACTCTTCCCCATGACCTTGGGTTCCAGATGCGTCACAGGACCTTTCTCTCTGGGCCAAATTTCATGGTGCATTGACGTATACCAATTACCTCAGTGAGCCAGTTTTACTGTACCGAAAAAATGTAGTGGACCATTTACACCAGAAACCTTCTCTCAAACTGAATGTTTTGAACCATCCGCTATCAGCAATTTATGTCAGTGGACGTGCTTTGTTGATTGAGCTATTCTGTAAGCCTTATGACAGGTCGGTTTAGCGTTACTTTGTTGGTTTCTGCGATTGTTACATCATCGACAGTCAACGATATTCTGTTTTGCAACACTTTGTTTTCTCGATGAGACGTGTGCAAATACTGCTAACTTGCGTGCCCTTCTCACGATTGCGTTAACATCTTGTAGTATGCATGATACGTTAATACAAGACTTCCTTAGGAGAAAATTGTTCTCGCTGTAGCAAGAGCAATTCTCCCCTAAGGAAGGGGGTGGGGTTTTTGCTGAACAATTTACTGCGTGTTCAGCTACCTCAGACACCATGGTAGCCCGATTCATAGACACACTTGGTTCAAGCTTTTGTGGGCGTCCACGTTTTGCCATAGGGTTACCTGTCAGTAGATTCGTGGTATCTTGCGAAGGCGCGTTACTGAGAACATGCGCTCTTTAATCGGTCAAGCAGTGAGTTTAGGATCTCACCCATATACGATGCTGAACAGTCGAGTTTGATTTCATACAATAGCTCCAGGTCGATGCTCTATGGATGGTTGAAACTTGCCCTTTCTGCGCAGCGATTGCAGGTTAAGGGAACTTTTAAACTTCCTTTAATAGCCGCCCATTTTCAATGCCGATCATGAGAGCAGACATACCCTGAAGGCTTCATACCTGTTTCCAGCAAACATCTATCTCACAGGACGTCCTGCCATAGTAAAACAATGAAATTTTGCGGTGCTGCTCCAAAACATTTTGTTTACAATGCAAGTCTTAGAAGCTGTCCTTCTCTTTTTTCCTCCGCAAAGCAGCTCCACATCCGGAGCAAATTCGACCTGACAGATTTATGACATGTGGCAATATGCACTTACTACGGGAGCATTTCTTTGCGGATGACTTTTCCCTTTTTGATTTTCAAATCTCACCACTAGCCAAATTCTTAGTTAACTTTATCAATGGCCTGTACTCGCATGACCACTGGACAAGACTAACTAATGCCCCTTGGTTCCCACGAACTAGTCTGTTCTGAAAGTATCATTTTTCGTGTTCGATGCCGGTGGAATTGGTCTTTTAGTAAAGAGTTTGATTAGCACTGAAAGGATTGAACAGCGGCTTTACAATACACGTCAACAAAACAACAGGTTTCAAATGTTTTATTCAAATCCCCTTAAAAAAGATCACTTCGCGTAAGTAAAGACGTGCTACCGTATTAAACGCATCGATAAATAGAACAAAACAAGAGAAAACAGAGTGGGGTATGACAAGGGACATGGAACTGGTTTCGCTTGCACTGCACTAATAAAGAATCATATAAAATAAAGCATTGGATCATCTGAGCTAGCACACAGCTCAATATGTCTGACTGGCAGTTCTATAAAGTCTTCAAAAAGAGACCTTACCGTTGGCTGCAGCTTTTCTTTGATTTCCCTGATGGACTCACGGACAGTACAAAAGTCAAAATTAGTCCGTGTTGGTTGCTGTCCTAACGTTTTCAACTGTAGCAAGAGAGAACAAAATGAAGTTATGAGATCAGTTGTAGAACTGCTCAAAACTGGAGTCTCCTTAGATCCGCTACCAGCAGAACTTATACTGGCAGCCGAGCTAAGTTGTTTAACAATTTGTGTTGCTCTAGAAAGGCACAGTTTACGAAGTGTCTTAGGCCTACTAGTTAAGGTAACTTCAGTCAGGTGAGGCAACAAATTGTTCGAATGTTCTGCCACTGATTTCAAGCATGAGTCCAGATGCTCGTTTATCTTCTTCAATTTCACCACAGTACCGGCGTACAAATTCCGGAATTCTTTTTCATAAGGCTGGCCACACGTTCGCATGTAGTAATGCTCTGCCATTAAATTTTTGTGACGCAACATATTCAACAGTGCGCGCTTTCGCTCTATCAACTTGTACAGTTTTGTTAGTAAAGTTACCAGACGCACCGGATAGTTGCCACATTTTTCATCTCTGCCATCTACGTTTCCTAAGGCGATGGCGCTGCCTGAAATCGGATAATATATGGCTTTTTGGTGGATGCACGGCATTACTGCTCTACTGGAAACCAAAATAAATAGTTGAAGTATGCCGGTTAAAGACAATTACCATCTCAAACTTCAAGGTGACAATAGAAGATACTTTATCTGGACAAATGCTACTCAAGTGCATTGGGGAAAAAACACTTATTGGGTAAACAGGAAAACAAAGCACAATTACCCAAAGCAGAGTCATATTCAGCTTTTGCCATCTCGGAAGAAATGGTTGCCGGAGAGCATACGACGTTCAGCATACTGTTGGCCCGGAAGGGCAGTGGCTGCGCAGCTTTATTCTTCTCCAAGAAAAAGGAAACGGAAACCAAATCTTCGGGAGTTTCGGCCATCACATCAATATCTGGGACGATATGCGCTGGAATGTTTTTCTCGAAAACGACACGATAGCTGGCTTCAACAACAGCATCCACTGTTCCCGCAAATATTCCCATACCATCCCTTTGCGTATGCAGTTTTGCAAATACTTTAGAACCAACGGTCAGAGGCTGAGGTATTTTGGACGGCAACTGCAGGTCGTTTCCAAGTACAACGGCACTACCTTTTTGAATTTCTCGAATACGCTGCCGTTTCTTCTCTAGCATTTGACGCTCAGAGGAAAGAAACGCTTGGGATAAACGCCTTGGTTTCCCGATCATTCGCTTAATATGTCTCCACTCCGGCAAGTGCAATTTTCTTTGCTTCAGCATAGGAAAATTTTCTTGTAAACATTGGTGAAATTCACTTGGACCAAGGAAAAGCTCGTGGTCGACGTCAGAGTAGAAGAATTCAAAATAAGCCCAGCGGCGAGCTTTTGGAAGTTTCAAAAAATTTTTTAACTGTTTAAGATTTTGCTTCAGGTCATTTGGCAAGTCGTTTGTTCCTCGAATTACGGTATTCCCTCTATTTGAACTTCTGCAAGAAGAGATTACACATTTGTAGTAACTAAAAGGCTATAAAATCCATGGCTCGCTGCTTTGTTTTCTTACCACTCGACAAGGTTAAGCATAATTTAGCATTTAAGAGCCCTAGCACAAAGATTACAACAAGCTTTCCTTCGGCACAGGAAACACTCCGTTGACCACTACTGCATTACAGAATATTACTAACATTGTATGATACGCAAAACATCTGAGCAAGTACTTGCCTTGAACCGACGAAACGTGTACCATAATAACGAGCAAGACCAGCAGCAATGCGGCTGTAACTTTTCTCGCCCTCATCGCCTAATTAAAATCTCATAATTACTGTTTAGAAGTAAATGGACCTTACTTTCCATGAACTTGCTTTGAACACGCGCACTGCGCCGTGGCATTACCGTTTTAACCGGTTCCTCTGAAGCTTTCACAGTGTCAGCAGTGCCAGAATCTGGACTTACATCAGCATCATCATCGTTTGTAACTCCCTCGCTCTCGCTCTGCGGCCCGTTTGGATCCTCTGCTTCGACCTTTACTGTCAATTCAGTGCGTACATTTTCCGAGCGCTTTGCCATTTGTTCTTACAGCAAAGGAGACGATCACCTGCGAAATAATTTAAAATGCAGAAAATATAAAGTTATAACGTTTAGTTTCCAAACTGCCACAACAAAACACGAAAGAAAGGCCAATGACTTCTCTAAACCAACGCGCATAGTTTTGCCGGCGCACGAGGATCGTACCTAATGATGCACAGGTTAGGAGTTGCACGACTGGAAAATATGACATGAATCGTTTCATGAAACTTTCCGAGGACAAAATTTTTCCGCTGGGCAAATGAATTAGGGCGAATTAACGTCACTTTTTTTCAGGAACTCGGACATTTTCCTGTACATTCAATTATTTTCTTTAATCATCCTATACTCACACATTTATAAAAGGCAGTAGAACTCCTAGTTATCAGTGTGAGCTACAGCTCCTTCGAACTAGTTGTGAGGCACAACCTGCTGAAGCGTTGCGAAAATTTTACTGACGAACATTTTAGGACATATTGTGCTCCATCTTCGGTGTCGTACCAGTGGTCAGGCTAGACATATAGCAAATAGAACGCGTATGGTATGACAGAGTGAGTCACCAAGTCTCATACCAGTTCAACGGATGGAATTCGTACGTACAGCGGTGGCCTAGGCACCCTTACGAAGAGCTATATGATCGCTACTATTTTTTTGAAAAACATGAAACTTTATCAACCTGTTAGATTGGGTCCATTTTTTACTCAACTCATATTGCTGTTTAAAGCTGGTATCAGACAAGAAGTTCACGAACTAGATTAGGTTTAATTCTGTTCAGAGCAAACTGTTCAGTACATGTGAATCATTGCTACTGTTGCTTTTGGGCGGTAGTTTTCACGAAGGCTCACGTGTTTCGAAAGCGACGATAACAGCTTAAAGTGTTGCCAACTTTAGTTTCGCTGGACATGGATCTAAATGCTTTGCCTTAAGGAATGGATGAATTATCTTCTGATCTAGGTTGTCATCCATAACTAACTAACTGTTTTAGTCTTAAATTCTTGTTAATAGATCCTCCACCTTTCATCGAAGTGAAGGAGAGTATCGTCGATCCTTGGAAAGAGGACAGCAAAGGACCTGGCTACAGACGTGATTTGCTTTTCGAGTATGTTGTTTTGTACTCACGTATTATTTAGATGGGCATGCTTGCCGCATTATTGTTTTCGACACTTCGCCAAGTTTGTTTAGTGATGAAGAAGACGAACTTGAAGAGTTAGAAGATGAATTCGACATTGAAAATATCGATAGTTGTCAAGTTTATGTTGATCCATGTGAGTATTCTTCTTTTCTCACCATGTTAAACGTTGATATTTACGTCTGCTCGGACAGAACCTATTTGCGACTGTCTTATGAGCAGTTAGCTTCTACTCTTTCGCGAACCAAATGATGACGGCGTAAGGAATGATTAAGGTGGTTCTGCCAAACCACTGCTGATTTTATATCGAACAGATATCTGACAATATTTTCGTTTTGGCGCGCATGTTATTCACTAACTGATTTCTGTAAGTCATATACTTTTTTAGACAACTCGGATTTGAATCTGTTCGTATCGGCAGCGGAACCGTTTATCCTGCAGCCTTACTCAGTCAGTGGTTTTGCGCATTTGCTAGCGGGCGGCAAGGCTAGCTATGGCGTTGCTAAAGGCCGGGTTGGCTTTGAAGTGAAAGTAAATTTTGTATCACTTTCGAATTCTTTGGTCCATATTGTGTACCTAATGGTTTCCATTTTTTGCATCCCATTGTTGTGGCTTTCAGTGGCCTGACCGGCCTTAATGACTTTACTTTGAAGCTTCTTGAAGAAATTAAAACGCAGGACGTCGACTTCAAAGAAGACGCATGTTGGCATGAGTTGAGAATTGGATGGTCCACTGATGATTCCGTGCATAATCGACTTGGTGAACTGGAGTGCAGTTATGCTTATTGCAACAATGGAAAAAAGGCATCTGCCAACGTGTTCACGCCGTGGGGAGAAAATTTTTGGCCAATGGATGTAATAACTTGTCTTGTCGACTTTGAGTCGGGCTCGATTGCATTCTGCAAAAATGGCCAGTCGCTAGGAACGGCCTTTAATTTGAATAATCATTGTTTCTCGACAAAGCCTCTTTTTCCCTCCTTTACTGCCCGAAACGTTAAATTTGAAATCAACTTTGGTCATTTGGTAAAATTAGTGCACCTTAATACGAGCTCATTACTGCTCTATAAGTCTGTTTCAGGAAAAGCCGTGGTTCCCTTTGCCTGAAGGCTTTAGCTTCATAAATGATGTGCACGTATCGGACCGATGCCGAGGACCTCTTCCAGTGGCATCGAAGGAAGACTGCATCGTTATCATGATGATTGGACTTCCTGGATGCGGCAAATCTACTTGGGTGAAATCCTTTATTTCGAAAAGTCCAGAGTGCCGTTGGTTTGTTCTGAGCCCTTCCGTTGTTTTGGACCAAATGAGCGTTCGTTCATTGCGTTTGCTCAATATCAGATCACGTTAAAACCTTTTAGATACAAGGAATCCCACGGAAGAAAGTTCATCAGGGTCGTTGGGACATTGTTATGGGTACTGCTGCGAAGTGTTTTCTAAAGCTACTGCAATTGGCTTGCAGAAGAAAAAGGAATTACATCATTGACGGGGTATGATACCAACCTATTCTCTAGATAATGTCGTTTTGGTTGTCTATATTGCATTGTGTTCTCGTGAACTTGAACATCCGGGCACATTATGTTTATTTTGTTACGGAAAGGGTACAAACCGTTCGTTCTATACTTACACAATCATGAATCTTCGGGGCTTTCGGAGCTCTCGCGCTCCGTTTTCAACGATGAGTATGGGCGACTGTTTCGCAATTGCCAAATAATTACGAAACAGTTGAACTACCCCGTTTTACGACTGGGAGATGAAATTATTTCAGTTTGACGACGGCGGATCAGGACTGTTCAGAATAAACTCTTTCTTCGCAACAAGTAAACCAGCTGTAAATACATACTGTGAAACCGTATAGACTCCTTCCCAGACATCCTGCCTACAACTGGTTGTTTAAATTCCTAAGTAAAACTCCCTAAATATGGCGTAAATACCTAAACAATAGTTAATAAAGTAACTGCGTAAACAGGCCTGGCTTATGTTTCGTAAGTTTTCTTACAGCACTGTAGGATTATAAAAAATTTTCAGTTAGCTCAAGCATCTAACTACCGTTTAACTTCAGACGAACGTGTGTCCTTGGGCACGGAAGCGAAAGTTATCCGCTTTTCGCGATTTTCACCGCAGGGCAGTTATAATTGTTCCCCCCGAAGAGGAATACGCATACAGATACCTCATGGAAAGCACGAACAAGGGCAAGCGTATTCCATCAGAAGTCCTAATGGAAATGAAAGGTTGTTAAGAACTTTTCCGCTTTCCTGGCGTTAGTTCTTTTCGTATTTAAGCTAATTTTACGCTCCCAAAACTCGAAGAAGGACACTTCAATGAAATAACGTACGTAGAATTGCAAGAAGAGGATGCAGGCTACGTTGTGGAACGCTATAATGAAGAAGGAAGGAACAGTAAGCCTCAAGACAAAAGACGTCGCAATGAGCATCGAGATGACGGAGCGACTACGCTAAATACCATAGTACATGTGCCGAAGAAGAAAATAGTGCCTCCGGTTAAAGATGACCCATGTTCAGAATTGGAGGAAACACTCACATCGACTAGTTCGCTGGATGGTGAGTTAAGTTTTGTTCCAAGCCGTAACTAAAAAGTTGCTTATGTAATTTCTTTGGATTGCGGTATAGCAACACTTCCTGTACTATTGCTTTGCGTACTTAAGTCAGATAGAGTTCTAAGCGTTGTATTATTAATAATACAGGCTGCAAGTAGCGTAAGATACCGCTTGGTTTTAGATTCTCTTGCGCAAACGAATTCGGCGAACGTGAGCGCGATCACCGATGCCCCGTGCTTCGCAAATGAATTTCCTCGGCATCCTTCCTCAGTAAGTTTTACTTCTTAACCATTTTGATGACGTTTAAGAATGTTCTTTAAATGCCTCGTTGATCTAAATTATCCTTTGTTTTATGAGTAATATTTCTTTAGTTTCGGTTTCGCACGGGGTGGCCATGCAACTGGCCTCAACCTGGTGTTGTTCCAACAGTGAGTCCGAGGTAAGATTTTAAAAATTTAGCTGCAAGAGTTGTCACAAGCGCAGGTTACTCTTGTAAAGCAACTTACTGTTTTTGCAAAGACGTTTAAAATATTTTGTGTTTAAGCTTGGAAATGTTATTTAAACAGTTTCTTAACCTGTTTGTTTAACGCCAACAGCAGATGAAAGAATCATGCTGTTGTGAAGATTTACGCAAGCAGCATTTGAAAAATATGCTTTTATGCAGTTTGGCGCTCGCACCCATGGGAGATGCATTACTACGCCTACCGCAGACAGATGAAAGTGAAAGCCGCGGATGATAGCCATCGCTTTATGATCGCATACATAGAGTGACTAATGCACACACACACACATATATATTTATTTATAACGTCCGTATCCCCGGGGGATACGTTCCAGGGGTGACCGCGGATAATAGCGAACGCTTACGAACGCGCGTGCATTGTGTTACTTTAACATGAATGCATGCTACGCCGCATTGAAAGTGAAGCTTTTTCTTACGGGTGTGTAAAATTTTTTAATGGTTTAGGGAAATGCGACCCATGAAACTGTTTGTATTCGGGAAGCATCTGTTCCCGTCTTCAACGCGTAGGTAATGGCAGAAGGCAATAGATTCGTGCAAAAATAAGTCTATTTTTCTTGACACTGACATTTCCCAGATGGCGTACTATCTAACCGGTGTTCCTCAAGGGCGCAGGGCAGCGAGCTTGTGCTCCTCCTGGGAAGTTGTTCAGTGAACACGAACATCAAGTCAGTAGGTTTGATTGCTATAGCATTCCAAGTTGGGCCGTGCTTCGGTGACTTGTAACTGCCAGGGGTTCAGTCCAGGTGCAGACACTGGCGCACTATCTCAGAGCTTTCTTTGAATGGGACTCATAATACTGCGCAGCTATTTACCGAATATTTAATGTGCAGCAGTAACTGTGTAAATCATCGATAAAGAAGCATAGGGTGCCACTAGATTGTCGCCCCCTAGCAATAAGGAATCGCACGACGCTGCTAACCTTCCTTGTTTGAACAGAGTGTAGGCGGTGTCATAAAAAAGGCGTGGAGATCCATGATAACTTCATCAATACTATTATTTTTAATGTTAATTCGATTTGCACACGCAGAAATGCCAAGAACCGCTTTCACTTCTTACGCAAGCTGCGAATTGCGTAATATTAAACTGTGCAGGCGGAGGAGAGAGAAACCGCAGATAAGGGGGTCTTGTTGCAGGCTATGTATGAAATAGAATGCGTGACGTTTTTAGGAAAAGCATGAAATGTCTGTGTTATTCCAATGTGCTGTATACTTTGCCTAGGTGTTATATAGAACGACGAGTAATGTTTAGGCAAACTGCGAATTGCATATCGCGCTGATCTTGATCTCCTTCATTTGCATTTTCTGTTTAGGTCATCGATAAATTCTATTGGCCATCAGTTTACCGACAGTCAGCGGTGACAGCATAAAGGACTATTAATGGGTCGCTTGCAACCTCCTGGAGAAGTGAAACGTTTTTGCATTTGATAGGGTTTCCTTACTACTACGTCTTAAAGAAGCCCGGTACGTTGAAAAATTTTACACATTAAAATCCATAGGTAGTCTGATGCAGCACGTATCATTGTTGTCTTCTTTATTATTATTAATAGACTCCTTCAAAAATTTGCGCCGCTTTTTGGTAACTTAACATTCGAAATTGATCATCCATTTTTGGACCTTCGCCACTCCCTTGAAACCCAGTCCGGCTAGTTTGTGTTGCATTCATTTACATAGGCAGCACTGCATAGGTGCAGGTTACAGTGAGTACGGGGTGTGGTAGCGCTTTCCAGCACAGTTGCTCAAGAGCACTTTTTGACACTGAAACGACATGAGGTCGTGCGCAAGAGGAAGACATCACGTCTCTTCGATACAAATTTCAGACGGTTCTTTTGCAAAACTTGCGTTGACTTTCTAACTTGCGGGCAGTACACATCTGCAGTGACCGTCTGAACGGATTGCGGGAACTCATGGTAGACCATATTTTGGCGGGCCCCAAAACACGGGGGAGCAGCTTTGCAGTGAGTCTGGTTTCTTGTCCTGGGGTCTACCCAGCGTTTTCCTTTTCTTAGTTGTCGTACGGAACCATATTTTCTGCTACGAGAAATTCTCTCTTCGTATATCCAAGAAAGTTTGGCAAGTTTCCAGGTGTTTCTTCATGGCTGATTTTTTCGACTGATGCGGCACCTATTTCTCGCGCTTCTGTATTTCTCCTGTCGATCTGTGCCTGCAGCTGACAATCGATTGATACACACAAAGCATTGAGGCCATCATAGCTGAGTTTTTGTCAGCCAAAGCCTGCAAATAATTATCTTCAGTTTTCTTAAGGCGCCCTGACCTCGGGGATCGTAAAGATGGAAATCACCACTCTGCAAGTGCTGAAGCATTTCTCACGCATTCTTGCAGACCAATCAATCACTGTCAGTACCCTGCAAAACTCTTGCGACTTCTGCTGGTATTTCCTTGGTTAAAAAATAAATGTATGCAGTACCGAAAATCGACTTTGTCGGGGCGCATGACAAAATGACGCAAAGCCAACCTGTGAATGAGCGAAGGTGACTGAAGCTTGTGGTAGGAATGAAGCAGTTATTGGCGAGGATTAGGTGTACACTTGGGATAGACAGTTAAGGTCTTCCGCATTATTCGAGATAGTTGAAGAGCAAAATTGGCAGCAAGAACTTATGCATCGATTTAATACTTCGCATTAGGAATGTTCAGGTAACTGTAAAAGTGCTAATATCAAGCTCGCTTTCGAGCATTAATACTTCGACTCATTTGAGAATATTAAATGCTTTATTAATGTCACGTCGGAATTATGCTACGATGACGATGTAAAAATCTAAAATGCACGTCGATTTCCCTCTTTGAACGTAGCAACAACAACGGAATGAACAGGTGAATTTTCATACATATTCCATAGTAAATGCTTACGCTGGCTGACAATTGCTGTAACGCAAAATTCCCTCTATCCGCTGTAAGTTCAAGCTCGGGCTTCCAGAATCGACGGCAAACCTAGACAACGCGGCTTTATCGGATTCCTGTGCATCATCAACTTTGCAAATCTAAACTCGTCTTATATTCTACTTTTTCAAATTGAAGCAATCCAACTTACGGCCGATACCCGAGATAAGCTTGAAGCAAATGTCTTTTTCTGCAAAATCTCAAGTTCACTTTTGAGAACTTGCAGATGAGTTCTGTTAACAAGTGAAGTCTCTGCTCCAGGTGCCACTAAAAGCAGGAAAAGTTTTCGTTACCGCGGTAAAAATGTTGCCACTCACAGTCCCGGCGATTCATCGTTTCCAATCTTTCTATTTTAGCAATTATTTGCACAAAGCGTTCGACGTATACTCTCAGAAAGAACAGAGCGCTGCAGAAAATCACTAAGATCTAAAGGTTAAACCAAAATTTCCAACGAAGGAAGCTGCCAACCTTTCAGCAAACGAAACGTTTCCGTACGCAAATAACCTTGCGAAAGCTTCCTTGCAGTATAACGACGCTTATACAGTCGAGCAGAGGCCTGAAAAACAAGAATTAGTAACGGCGCACATTTCACCTTCGATCAATAGAAATACTTACGAGCCCGCTTTTATTGTCTCCTTTTATTCCTTTTGCAAAAGTTGCCTCGACGGATGTGATTTTATCCATGCACTCACGAACTAGGCGAATTACCAGTTGAACGATTTCGTGCCCTTGGCGTTCGTGATAGCATGAAAGCCGGAACAAAGAGTGCATGTCCGGAGATTGCACATCTGAAGACCGTCTAACTGTTTCTTTATATCACCTGTCGGTTGACACATACCAAAGCCAAGAGTGTATTCGACACAGAACGCGAGTGTTTCTTGCAGTATAGTTAACAGCCGAAATTGCACATCTTGATCCTCCACGTTTGCGGGAAAAGTCAAGTAGTTAGGAATAATTTCGAAAAGAAGACCATATGCGACATATGCTGAAACGTCACCGTGAAATCGCTCTGCGTCAATTGCTAAGGCCCCTAAAGAAAGCGATAGTGAATTATTCGAAGCATTCGTCAATAAGTCTCATTTGAAACAAAAGCTTAGTCACTAAACATGCTAAAAATAACACAGTACGAATTTAACTCACATCGTGTCGACGCACAGTTTACCTGACTAAGAGACAGAAAATAATGAAATTCGTTTGCTCGTTTTTCTGGTCCCTTCAGTTACAAGAACATGCAAACAAATACACAAAGAACACGATAAAACGTCACCTTTTGCATAAGATCGAGAAATAACCGATAATGTGATCTGAACAATTTCGAGGTCTTGTTCCAGATCAATTGGATGCCATGCCTTCTGCAGAATGTGCGCTAGCAAAGAATAGTTCGTAGCCAAAAATATATTCAATTTTTCCATCGCGTCCCTTCCTTGCCAGTCCAAAACGTCAAGCATGCGATTACAAAGCTGGAGAACGGCAAACGTAACGGATCGGCAAAGCTGCGCCATAGAAATGTCCTTGGACTTGTCGATCCTACAAAGTTCCACACGAAAATACAGTTCGTAAACTGTTACACGGCGAACAAAGAATTTAAGGCAGCTTCATTAGAAGAATCCAAATAGTACCTGTCGTAAAAACGGTAAAGATATCTGTAGCTTTTCATAGATGTCAGCTTGGAAAGCAAGTCTAACCGAACGAACTCAATCCCACCATCAGGAGAGTTAGCTATTTTCAAAAACAAGGCCTGTATTAAATGTCGTAAGAGTTCATCACTTATGATTAAAGTACGCTTTACCAAGCGAGCGATATGAACGTAAAATGGGCGCACGTCAAACGTCTTTTCAGAGAAAACGTCCAGCAACAGGTTGTCGTCAGCCGGCAGCATATTCACATGATGTTGCAAGTAGCCTTCAGAGAATAACTGACTTAGAAGCTTCGGTCTCATACTGCCGGCCATGTCCAAAACATTGATCGCATATAAGATGGACATCACCTAGGTTAAAGCAATGAAAAACAAATTATCGTCAGCTCACTTCTTTCATATCTAGCTTGTCCAAGTTTTAAAAAAAGGCAAACAGCGACCTGGCAAATCTTTTTACAAGGTCTTGCTAAATGGCGCTGGTTGTTAATTGATACAATAAATCGGTTACAGATTAATTTAAAGAAATTTTTTTTACAGTAAATATTAAACAGGTGATGAAAATTGAAAACTTCGACGCAAAGGCCAACTGCATTTCCACATTATTCTAATCGGTCGGAGCATGTATTCGCGGCACAGTACGTGAACTATTAAGACGTAAGAAATGTTACTACTACAGTTTCCGTTTGCTTTCAACAACTGCGAACGGAAATTATAGTGAATGAGCAAAGCAGCTGCATAATTGTATGTTTTAGAACTTCAGAAACTTTTAGAACACATAATTAACAACATGTCAACAAAAGAGAAGTGATAACAAGCCTCGGTACCCATCTTATTCGCCGGACCTGTCCCTTATTGATTACCACCTTTTCCAAGCCCGCAATGCATTCCGGCACCAGAAGACATTCAAAAATGCGGAGCAGGTCCAAAACGCAGTCCGCGTTGACTGATACTCGTGAACCCTACTTTATCCGAAAAGAGATGAACACGCTTCTAGGTCGTCGGCAACGTTCCGCAGTTGTGAATGCTTAACATTGACTAATAAAGTTGCTCCAGAGAAGAGTTTGGCATTTCAAACCTTCTAATCCAAATGCGACAGAACCTTTCCAACTAGCCACCGTACATACGCGAAGCAAAACTTCATAACTGAACTATTCACCATTATCTTGATATTCGTAACAGAGGTTTTTGTTTTAATATACAGTAACGATTAATTCAGACGCCCTGTAGTATCGTCACTTTAACAAGGAAATTCAAATACGCTTGCGTTAAATAAGGTATTATTAACAGAACGTAGCATTTAGAAAATTAGTAAATACAATAGGCGGAGTGTTAGTCTCCTGAATGGGCAAACCCTCCTGTGATAATTCACTCTCACATAGTTACATTTAAAAAATCACTGCTAAAGGAATCACCAAAGAGGGTGTTCTGCTCCTTCCCAAATTCAATCAAAAGCAAAAATCGAGCAGATTCAAATACTGAGACATGAAGTCATACATTGTATACAAATAATTCACAATGTAGCACAAACCTTGTTGATACACAAGCCATCGCAAGTGTCAGTTAGCATGATCGATGGAATCTCAGCACAAGCGGGTTCAGAACATGATTGCCCATTTAATGAGTGGGAATCCACGTTTATATCCATGCTGGAAACGACGCAACCTAAACACTAGCAAAGTTAACAATACCTAACAGGGAAAATAGATTTCATTGAACTAAAACGCATATTTGAGACTAAGAAAATGTTGCTCAATCGGATGACTTCACAACCCACAGCTATTAATAACATTCGCGTCTGAAGAAACGTTATTAGCTGGTGGCAAAATTCGAAATCGCGTGCTTCACAAAGGTTCTACTGCGCATTGCTCTACTAACATGAAACGCCGTTTCGGGAAGCTTAGAACGGAGCGTGCTGTGTAACAGGTCGGTAATATAGCTGTGTGCATTAATAGTCCTTCACATGATGTTTTCACGCTTTAAAGTTTTGAACGTAGATGAAAGTAATGCCCGATTAATGGATGCATAAGGAACCGCTAAGAAAAGCACAGAGCGCGTCGTTACTTCGAATTTGTAGCTTTCAAAAAAAGAAAGTTCTGAAAGCTACGAACTCAAGGTAATATTGCGTTCTCTACTTCTAGTAATTTAATTGTTCGTTCATCCTTTGATATGGCAGTTGTTTCGTTGAACTAAAAAAAGGCGACGACAAACACAAATCAGACGTGGAAGTCTCGTATTTTGAAAGCTTCATACAATTAAAGTGCCTTATACAGGGATACCACCGTGTATCTTGATATCGACTATTATTAATAAGATAGGGTAAAATGATGCATAATCTCTAAACATACAACATACTCATTACAATTTAAAAATACAGCTTTTAGCAATGGACTATTCTCCATACGAATTCACGAAGCTACCGTTATACTTCGCTTCATTAAAATCATCACAGTCTAACAGTGGGTGGGAACTAAAGTCCTGACACCATAGGCAGCCCTCTTTACAATGGCATAACTTTGCACCAATCAAATATCAATCGACGATGCATTTACCATAACTGCCGATAACGCTTTGAAGTCCGCTACTACGAACATCAATGATCCTACCTGCATGGAAGAAGTAGGGTTAGATGTCATAAGGTTTGACAGTACCGCTTCTATGCGGTTATGACTTCCAAACCTTTTCCTCGCAGGATGATTCTTGAATGGAAGAAAGAAGGTACTCTGAAGGAGTAAGGTCTGGTGAATATAGCGGCTGGCAGGTTGTTTTCTAGCGGCGATCTACAGAAATGCACTACAATGGCATTTGCAAGTTACCGTCACGTGTCGTGCTCGACGAAAACATGACTGTTCCAGCAGAAATCACCATGAGTTTGGCTTGAGAGCTCATCAGTTATTTGATATTCGGTTCTGCTGTAATTACTCTTCTTTTCTGAACCAGCTAACAATGCACGATGTTGCCTACACTTTACCATGCATGGAGCACACCTCCATTTTGATATATTGGTTCACAATCGTGTGAGTTCAAGGCTTCAAACCAGAAGCCAGTGGTGATCACACTTGGGAGGTTGGTATAGGATTGAAGAGTCAGTCGCCTCTAGTAATGGAATGGTCTAGCCAAGCGAAATTCTGACCTTTTGCCATAAGATCTGTAGCGCAATCAATCCGCCTGCTTTTGCTTAACTGCGTTGACTCGTGCACCACACATTAAACCCAGCACGTGCATAGAGCCAGGTTGTCCAGTACCTCATGGACGCCTGATAGGCTTGTTGCTAATTGACAGACCTTTTGACCCCTATTCTTCTGTAGCTCTCCCTGTAGGCCTTCCGAATCCAGAGACAATGGACGCTTAAATCGTGGCTTGTTTTCGATGTTAAAATCCTCAGAAGAGGATTTGGCATGCCACCGTTTATTATCACCATGCCCAATTTACAGTCGATGACCTTCGATTTGTGCTACCCCAGAATGGAATAAGAATAAAAGAAAGCTTCAGGTAAGTATTCTAAGGAGCAGGATTCTCAGAAACCATTAAGAAAATAAAGACAAGGGACCCGCCAGGAAACAGGGCTTATGAAAAGCTTCCCTACCATTAACGTGTTTAAACACGCACAACTTTTTTGGTAAGCTTGAAGAAACGTGATAAGCAAATGGTACCAGAATTTTTGTTGCGACTTAGCAGAAAAAATGATCAGCAAATACTTTATCGTTGTTTATAATAATGACTAAAAACGGAAAAATTGATACAGTTGCATGTTAAGGGCAGGTGCAACACATTTACGTATATGCAAATGATAACTGAACAAGGTGGAAAAACATGTCACAATACTGAAAGACAACTTAAATCGTTAAAGCAGTAGAGAATCACCTCAAGCTTACCTTTGTTTAAGGCGTTCATGACAAGAAGAAGACTAGTGTAGAAATATACCCGGCTTTTAATGGAGGTGCGTGCTTCTGAATAGAAGTCAAAGTTAGGCTGGCTTTATTTAAAGCATAAAGATGCGAACCCAGAGATTCAATCTTTTCTAACAACATGGAATGAATTTTTCGCAAGCTTTTATCTAATTCGATCAAAATGCTTCGTTCGGAGTCCATCTGATTTATATCATCAACTAGGGCAATGTCTCCATCACAATGCAGGGCTCTATAGTACGCTGGAAAGAGCCCAACCACAGAAACCAACGCTGCAGCACTTTCGTCCATGCAAGCATCCAGATTCTAAAGCATTAAAAATATGAAAGAACATCACACAGCACATCGCTCCTTGTTAAAGCTACAGAAGAAGATTACAGTCCTCGCTTATGCCCTTTCGTTTAACGTCATTCCTAAACAAGGGCAAGTAAAAAGGGATAGATCTGCATAACAGTTGCCCAAGAACACTTTGTTCTGCTGCAGCGGGACAAAACAATGCTTTCAGGCTAAGAACATTGAAAATAAGGCCTTGCTTATTGTGTACAATGCTCCGGGTCATCTACTTAAGCTACACGACGTCACTGATCATATGCTAGTAATTTTTCTATTAATACCTCCACATACAAACAGCATGATACAACCTGCGGATCAAGGCGTTACGGTGATATTCAAAACCCATTATTTAGGACACCTTTAAGCAAGCAATTAAATTTTTAGGTGGTGAAACTGGAAGCAGTGTAAATGGTCAACATATGATTAATGCTATTGAGAATTTGGCAAAGGCACGCCAGCAGGTGAAGACATCCAAATGTATTATACCAGTCGTGAAATTAAGTAAGAAGTCATTGCAAATTTCCCAGCGTATGCTCCAGCCATTGCAGAGTGTTCACCGGGAAACTGTTGCGTTGACAAACCAAACTGGATGTAACGCTGGATACTTGCCTGCGATTGTTACCGTTACACATTCTGTAAGATTCTGATGAAGACGGGACATAAGCAGTCACGAAGGCTACACGGACAATTTTTTACCAGTGATTATCAGTCGTGATGAAAAACAACATTTCACAGAAGACCGTTACAAAACATCTATACTCGACATCTTTAGGCAAAAAAATTGGTTACGTTATAAGTTGGTTCTCTTTGCGTTGCAATTCCAAAAATCTAACCCTGACGTATAGCAAGGACTACCTTTATTTGCTACTGAGCTCTAGAAAGCTGTTATGCTTGAAATTTCGGCTCTTAGTGAATACTCCAGTTGCCGCAAATATGGCAAAGCATTCCCGTAAAAACACAATTTCTGGCCAAGAAAATGGAGCTTTCCAAATTGTCTTGCTCTGTCATTAGCGGCGTCAGATAGCGTTACCATTCAACATTCCTTTCATTCCGCTGATGATGGCACAAGCTGTGTCCCGAAAGCTTCGGAATATTTTTCAACAAAAAGAATTATTCAAAAACGTGGTATCCGTAACAACCTACCAACATTCGACTTTCTTTGGATTAAATTCGAGTTTTTGAACAGGCTGTTTTGCCTTCGTGCAACAATAAGACTGACTGACTGTTCACGCTCACTGCTATTTAATTGAACAAAGCGAGCGTTCATGCTTCATTCAAAGTACATTATTTTTTGCATACATGCTTGGAAGCAAGGATTTTAAAATTAAAAAGAAATTTCATATCCAGTCTTCATACGGCTCTTTATTACCCGTTTCTGTTCGTCACTCTGAGAAATTAAGTGAAATAAATGACTTACCAACGAAACGGACGAGCAATTATTAGAGCAATAACAGAGAACAAAACACTTTATTTTTCGTAGCTTTCAGCACTTCCTCATCGGCAGGGACTGTTTCAATGAATAGGGTTGCCGCTTAAGACGCGACAAGGTAGTGCCGAAAGGTATCAAAAACAAGTTACTTCTCTACTAATTGATCATCCATTTGTTTCGTTTAATTTCAGAAAGCAACGAAGAAGAGCAGACAACAAAAAGCTGTATGAAGACTGAATAAGAAAACCTTTAGAACAGTTAAACAAGCATACAGTATTCAAGAAAATTAAAAGGAATAGAATAACTTCTGTCAGGTTCAGTCGCTGGAATTACAAACATTACGCACGTTGTCGAAGTATTGCTTGAATTGCTTCAGCTAGCCTAAATCAACCTACTCTACTCAAAACCAAAAGGGTAGTCCAAAATACGTTAGCACAACATAGCATAAAGCTAGACCCACGCCAATCCACTAAGAATTAGTTATTTTTAGCGCAGCCTTCACGTTGGCTATAGCTTCTACAAAAATGTGCTTGACGAGAGCTTATAATTTAACCCTGCCACCTGAATGCCTCATCAATAAACTGGAAACTAAAATGAAGTAATAAAAGGTCAACATCGACAAGTTCCATCAAATGAAATTGACCTTCCATCTCGTGAAACCGTATTTTGCTACTTCTATCGACTTCTAAGATGCCAACAAACTACTAGGTAAAAACGCAAAAACATACGTAATCGAGAAGGGTTTCGGCGACAGCCATAAGGCAATGAATACGTCTCAGGTCATGGACAGGACTGGCAACAAGTATGCATGTCGCAGCTTCGACTAAACCTCTCCACGCTATGCAATATTGTTGATGAACAAACCAGGAGTAGCTGCAAATGTTGAAGCGGACGACGGAATCCAAAATTGCTTCTATCTCCTAGCAAAACCATTCCGTCCAAAACACAAATTCGTGGCAGCGAACAACTTGCCTTTTCGAACAATTCAACTTTGGAGCCACCAAGTACTTGTAAGGCAAAGGCCTTTTCTCCTTGAAGAAGACTGAGCAGTCGGTCGCAGTCGCACTGTAGAAATCCTTTGGGAACCATTACAGTACATGCCTCTTTCACCTACAAAATAATGTTGAAAACATATGATCTTCTTACGGGACAGTGCATTTTTAGTAAGCTGTATTAATACGGAAGGTTTCCCATCATTTAACAACCAACAATAACTTTGTTACTACCGTAGCTTTCGGGTCCAAGCTTGACCGGTCATAGGAGAAATATTTCTCCTTTCACCCTAGCTCGGGTCACTTTAATTACTTCTCAACAGCTGATGACCGATCGAGCTTGGACCCGAAGGCTACGGTAGTAACAAAGTTATTGTTGGTTGTTAAATGACGGGACACCTTCCGTGTTAATACAGCTTACTACAAAATAATGTTTATGCAAAGGAATAATTAAGGTCAAAACTATTGCCTTTATCACTGCCTCTGAATTAAAACAGACCAAGTGCGGCAAGTCGAAGTCTGTGTCCAATTTGACTTTCAGAGCAGGAACCATAAGTGCGTTGAGAAGAGTACCACTGCTTCCTTCATCTAAAATTGACGATATCGCTAAACACTTGATGGTGATGTGATTTAAAAAACATTTTGAAATTTCTGCGTTTGTATTGAGTGTCTAGATTTAAAATAAATCAGAAAAACACATAGGTTTCATATTTTGACTAAATATCGGGAAATAACATTTCCCTATCAAGAAACAGTCTATGTCTATTGACAGTTAGACGCCTGTAAATCAAGCGTGCACAATATTTTAGCTGTGCGGCTGCCTAGAACAAATAAATTCGAACAATAGGCAGTAATTAAAGAAATGCTCGGCAGCTGACCGATTTGCTCACATTAAAACACTTTATTAATGTAAGGTATCATTTCCTAATTGCGCAGCATTTGCAATGGCCATTGCTGAAGTTGAATACAGTTCCAAGAAATGGCTGCAACGTAGTGAACACTTCATCGTGAAAAAGACTTTCACACCGCAAAGTCAACAACGTTAATAAATTGAGGTTTACCTGCAGAGCAATGCGAAAGCTGAGGATGGGTCAAGGGTGGACCCGAAAGCTCCGGAGAACAAAATCGTTTTTTAAAAAACGGGTCCTACCGTAAATAAACTCTACCATGAAAATTTATGAACCCGTTACTAAATGCTACGCATTCAATGCGAAAGCTAGGCAAATATATTGAAACGTTTAATCATCATCTCTACCAGATTTAATGCATTTTCTCATTGCCTAAAATATGACTTAGCAGTGATGATGGTCTCACTGAAAAATGGTATCACTGAGACCTATGAGTTTCGTGTTAGAAACGGCGTCAAGGATACTGCTAATCCAAAGCTGTGTTTTTCTGTTCATAGCAATAGGAGCAGCCAAAAGTGGGGCTGCATAAACACATCGGCTACCATCTTACTCATGCTAACGTTTTAAGTATTGAATATTTCATTCGTTCATTCGATCCTTTAACTCATAGTTTCTCAACGCTTTCTGCGCCGGCGCCATTTAGCTGCCGCCATTTGGTCACGAGTTCCCAATGTCAGTTGGAGACACAAAGTGCGTTGGCTAAACTACGGGTACTTTTCGTTTCAGGGTACTGATGTTAAACTGACCAAGGTAAAACATCTAAAGCTTAGCCCAACAGTTGACTTTTCAGCGGTCGCCCCTTAAGGTCTCCAACGCCCCTTCAGAACCATCATTGTTTTAACTTGCTTAGATAAAAACGTCGTCTCTACCGCCTTGTTAACATCAGAAGCGTTAATCCATTTACGAAAATTTCATCAGTCATCACCACTGGTCCCGTTGCAATAAGTGCTTCAAAGGAAACCCGCCCAATTGATTAGTTAAAAACAATCTGATTCTCAGATAGATGAGATCTGACGCTTCAAAAACGAACAAGTGTTACGGAAGCGCCTGCACTCGTTTATAGAAAAAGATAGAAAGTTACCGGGTTCGAAACTCAAAACTGTTAGGGTAAAAATAGAAATGGGAACTTCAGTTATTAAAGGACAGATTTATAAATGTCCACTAAAAAGAGTGAAAAAGCAACAAAGACAACAACACTTACCAAATGTCATAATTCTTGCGTCGAACAGAAGTTCGAAATAGTCGGACGTATCGCCGAACCGATCTTCATAAAACAAATGCAAAGCTTCTGCGGCAGCCATGTTCATAACATGCACCATGCACTCCATGAGATAAATCACTTCATGACTACCTGGAAAATACAATAAAATGTTTAAAATAGCGCGCATCGTCACAGAAAGGAGTGCAGTTAAACTGAACATGCTGTTGCAGCTTCTCCGCAAAAGCAAAGTCCAAAAGCAACTCAATTACCAAGAACAGTGCAGAAAAAGATTAAAGCAAAAATAAATGCCAGCTTCGTTTAGTCTTCATGTCAACTTTTCACTACAGCCTAGTACGTGATTACGCTGCTAACCAGATTAAATCCTCCCCAAAAAGCCAGCTAATTAGCCGTTCCTTGCCTTGTTAACAACTACTAATATATACCAAATTATAAGATATTCGCATTAGGCCTGTAAAGTAATATGTTCTATCCATTCGAGAACCAGAAGTGAATGCAATGAAAATATATAATCTCCTCAAAAACACGAATTTTCTTCAAACAGAAGCACTTAACAGCCGCTCTTATAATCACCCGTCATAGTCAGCAAAGATTTCAACGATAGCAAAATGTGCAAGCGCGTTATGGCGCAGCACGACTAGGCATTATGTCAACAAGAACACTTAATAAAACGGACGTAAACCAACAGTTCACAAGCTTCGATTGCCAATGGGCCAAAATTTAAGGAGCTTCCAACACAAACAAAATTCAGACGAACAAACCGTTCCTTTCACGGCTGTTGGACCGATAATCATTTGTTCTTTATCCTTCTTCTAGAGAAAAATTTTAAATAACAACGCAGCTTGTAACATAAAGATCAGTACAACAAAGCTACTAACATTGGACAACTTGTAGAAAACACCGCTAATCAAGAATGGTATTCTATTAATAACAAGATCTTTCCTTCCATCTGATTAAGTTAGACTTTCGGTGGATAGCTAAAGAATTACAAAGTATAACACTTTTGCAGGAACATAACCAATTTATCAGTTTTCATTGAGACATACGCTAAAGATAAGAGAACGTCAGTCCTACAACCTTCACAGTTCAAAGAAACCGTTTACTCTGACAGTGGGCTACTTTTCCATAATGAATTCAGAAGTTTTACGCACCGTACTTATGAGCTGCGAATTTCCAAATTTATCCAAAGTTGATCTTGGATTCACGGCTTTGGCCCGTTTTGCTGTGTGTCTGTAAATAAACTTCAAACTGCCCTACCAACGAATGGATGAGCAAATTGTCAGAGATAAGTACAGAACAACGACTAACCGTACGTTTCGGAACTGCTCTTGTTCCGTCGTCAGCGGTGTAAGGGAGGTAGCGTCAGCGGCGTAAAGCTCCCTTACACCGCTGACGACGGAACAAGAGCAGTTCCGAAACGTACGGTTAGTCGTTGTTCTGTACTTATCTCTGACAATTTGCTCATCCATTCGTTGGTAGGGCAGTTTGAAGTTTACTTACAGACACACAGAACGGGCCAAAGCCGTGAATCCAAGATCAATTATGAAAATACCAAAGCCCGTTACAAGACATCCCGTCTTCAGAAATTTATCCAAAGTGCAGCAATCCCGCTTGCATAAACGAATATATAAAAATATTCAAAAACCTTACTAGGGTCACTTTGAATAATCTTCACACCAAGAGCCTTCATGTGCGCTAGAATGAAGTTGTCCAGCGCACGGAGACGACGAAGAATAGGCACAGCGGTAGCATACAATGCCGTGAGTTGCTCACAAAACCGATAGGCAGGCTCGATCAGTCCAATGAACTTTATCTGATCAAACGAATGTTCAAAAGAAGCCTGAAGCAAATCTAGTACACTGTGAACTACAGTTCTGGGGGCCGCCGGAGTAGCTAAAGCAGAAGGTAATCTGATTTCAAAATAGTTTTTATCATGCGACAGTGAGTACCAACTGCTTCAAGGGTTGTATTCTGCGGATTACGACAATCGTAGCCCGCCAGAAACAGAGCAACATTGCTATGCCCAGAAAGAGTTGGATGGCTTTGTCCAAGCAATCCAGTCATACGCACGGACGCCAAGCTCTCATTAAGAAATTGCAGGATATTCCAACACAGCAAACCGCGGAGTTCTGCGACAGATTTCGTTGAAACAATTTCTGTCAAACTCTCAGTCTTAATGAAACAGAAACGGCAGTGCGCTATGTTCATACCAATATCGTTCGAAAAGTTCGTTGGTATTTCAGCTTGATCTGCACTGAGACCATTCGCAAAGGTAAAAAGAGAATCCTGAACGTTTTCCTAAAGTGAGAATTTATCATTCTGTATAGTACAGGAAAAATGCAAACCGATTGCAGAGCTGTCTGCAATTTAAACAATAAGAAATAACAGTATAAAAAAGGTAATGATCTGAAAAGAAACGGAAGTTGTTTTATTAATGTAAAGGAACACTTCAAGGGCTTAGAAAAATGTTTGAGAAAGAAACTCTTCAGAGTAGGCACGTGAGTTCAAAATTTTTCAGTGTATAAATGCCACGGAATTTTTCAGTGTATATATGAAAGTAAGCCTACTGTGAAAACTTTCATTCCACGCAGCCTTCGAGGAACTGCAGGATATCACTAGTTTGTTCCGAAAGTTCCATGTCTCTCGTTATCGATGCCACTAGAATCTCCCTCCTTGAAAACGTTTGGCCGGCGCTTATAAGCAACGGTATATAGGGCATTAAACCTTTGCGACGAAGGGTTACTGCACGACGAGCTTGGACACACAGAAAGAACTCTAGGCCAAAAAAGTAACCGGAAACTTAATCCATTCAGCTAAACGCGGAAAAACTAATTTAAGACTGAAACAAACTGAACAAATAAAGCGTCTCTGCAGCGTCAATATGAAATGTGCAAATGGGTGAACGTCACCTTGGCAGATAGACATAAAAATGTTATCCACCGGTTTTCTTCGGTATGCTGCAATTGCCCCAGTATTATCATAGCCAGAACGCTGAGCAGTGGTTGTTCCTCTGCATACGAAATTAAACTGAAATGCAAAATTACGCTGCACCGAAATATAACCCCCCATGAATGACTTACGTAACAAGGCAGAGAAGAAAATCCTGATGACAGAGCTTTGCAGCTAAGTAAGGTAGCACAGATGCCACACTAACATCCTGTTCTGTCAAAAATGGACTGCTAGTTCTCACTGCAGGCATTTGATTCTGCGTAACATAGGCAACGAGCTTCAGGATTGCCGTAACCACCTTCAGAGTCGCCTTGTCGGCTGTACCAAAAATTACACTGTCTAATTAATCATGGCAAAGGAGTATAGTACCAGAAAATTCTATCCCATTTTCTAAAGCTGTCGCAAATGACTTGAGCAGATAAAATACCTTAAATGTAAGTTCGAATAATTTAACAAAATATCAATAATTTCGTTTACAATAGAGAACAACTCCGTTTCAGAAATTGTCGAGCGCACGAACATCACTAAGGCTTCTTGATTTCTCATAGTCGGTGAATCTGAGTGAACATTTCTCAAGGTGGTATATAATATTTCCATCACAAGGCTACCACAAGTCACCTGAAGTCAACGCGAATGAAACGATGAACAATACTAATAAATTCTAAACCATGGCACTCACCATATCTTCAAGGCACTCAAAATATTCAAGTCGAATTCTGGGCAAATTCGTATGGAATACGAATAAAAAAACGCTTGGCATTTTTTCCATCAAAAAATAAATAGCTTCTTCGTGTCTTACTGCCTCATTAATGAAATTAAGAATCCCAAGAGTCAAAGGATCAACTTTTCGCTCTAACTGAGATTCCTTGACAGGTAACTAAATAAAATTCAAATAAAAACTACTCTGCGAACCTGTAATACTTTCACGTTTTCATAAGTGCCCAAAATGCTTAATATCTTCGTGTTGGTCGAAAAAAATTTGCACAGGGATACGGCATATGATCCTGTTTTTGCAAACGCTGCAAAAACGTCTAGAATCGCGACAGCCAGGTCGCTAGAAACACTGCAAGACAGAATCTGAAGAAGTACGTCAGTGCAGTGCCACTCTGTTCTACTAAAAATAATTTCCCGGACTACGGTATTCTGAAACGGCAAAAGTTTGAGCACCCCTATTGCTGGCTAAGCAGAACTCACGTGATCGCACATCGCTCTTATCAGTTTTAAAAAACTAACTATCGCAGCAGTTTCTGTTGTTGACATTTCCATTTTCACGCCATGTTCAGTCGCTCCCTGGCTTTGCTCCACCCTGCGTATGTGAACTGCGTATTTGTCCAAAGCGTGAAACAAATGCCTCAGTGTACAGTTTTGCAGCTGAGATCCTGAAATATACTTTCAGAGCCAAAAGAAAAATCCACAATCAAACCAATAAAACTATATATTGAAGAACGGATGAGACTGTTCAAACGCTTTAGTTGGCGTACACTCCACCTTACTAAGACGACCTCCACCTCTTCGTATACTCCATTTCCAGAATAGGTGACTATTAGGGCTGAAGGGTACGTCAATCAGCTAGTAGCACTTAAAGGCAAACTTGATCGATAGACCTTACACCTCCCTGATTACCGCCTCTTTCGACCTCTGAAGAAGCATCTTGCTGAGAAAAATTTTAAACCTGCAATAACGTGGAAAGGGTGCTACCAGTGACTTTTGGGCACAAGTCTGCCTCTTCTACGGGCATAGTATCATAGGTCTGCCGGATAGGTGACAGCAGGTCTGCCGGACAGTAATTGTGAACGCTAATCGATTGATCTTAATGTTTCGTTCTTGGAAATTTATGTATTAATAATTCTAAAATAGATTTGGAAAGGGTTACTGAACTTTCGACTCAACTCAGAATTTCCACTTTCAGTGCACCGTTCAATAAATTACACCAGATATTCAACGCTACTTTAAAAGTAGGCATCGCGTTGGACGATACTGCCCAAGCTGATGGAAACGTTCTCACCAAGCTCAAGATAGGACGCACAAGACCACAACGCTCAGTATTATCAATATATGCACGCACTAAATGCCTTGATTTACCACAGGGTTGTCGAAACGAAACCTTATCGGTGACTCCTATAAGAGTACAATGATCATTTTAAGTACTAATACAACTATTTCTATTAGGTACGTGCAAATCCTCAAGTTACTTTTGGAGGACATAAAACACTCTCAAGAAGGTGCAACAGCATTGTTCACTCGACACAGTTTCTATTGCTTTCAACAAGCTCCTGCCAACGTTCTGGTAGCACAGTGATCCCACAGGGACGCGTTACAGTAGTTTCGTCGAAACTTGCAATTTATTAAATGGACAGTTGCCTGGAAGAGCTAAACTCATGAGTAGGCCAAAATCTCGACTGGGTGGGCAGAAACCTAAACAGGCTGAAATCCTCAACGAGTGAGAAGATGAGTGGGAAGAAATCCCGTATAGGTCAAACCCGAACATGTCGAACTGCTGAATGTGTGAAAAGATTAACAGTTTTCCAAATTAAACTAACCGTAAAAGAACAGTGGCACTAAATCCAAAGCAAGACGAAATCCTGAATGGATCACAAACGTATTTATAAGTGGCTGCGTCAAAACTGCTCTAGAACGATGCAAAACAGTGGGATAGCAATGCAAAAAATGTCCACATTTGAAACATAACCCGTATTCAGCAGCTACGAGTACAAGACTGCCGCAATGCAACCGCTTATAATAGTTTCTGCTCCATTCGGGATTTCGTCCTGCTCTGGATTTAGAACCGCTGATTTTTTGCCCTACGGTTTCACATTTACCAAAGTCCTACGCATAAAGAATCCGGCCGCCCATCCGCGACCATTAGCTGCAGAAAGCGCTGAGATCCCCATCCAGCTGGCCAAACTATTCAAATCATCAAGAAACTGTGGTTTCACAAACTGCCTCATCCTCCAAACAAGTTCTGACCTGTCCCCTTCGGAATAATGCCCATCCTGTCCTCTCGAAAAGGTCTTAACCAGTCATCGATTCACCTCCGGAAAAGAACTGCAAGTGCTGCATTCGTAAATGATTTATCAACTAAGAAAGTTCTTTACTGAGGTCATCAGGAAGCATGTGGAGCGCTGGAACTTGTGCGCTGAAAAGTAAGGGACAAGCTCGAAAACATACATTACTGTAAGCTCTGTATTTACTAAAATAAAGTGTATAGCGACAGCGCGAATATTCATTGACTCATCGCATACTAATAGTTTAGTTTAACTTAACTCTCTTTTAGAATAGTACAACGCTCAGTTATAGCAACTTAACAGGCACACGAAAACCTTGCTTCATAACACAGTACGGATGAACAGCCCTTAGTACTTGTATTCTTTTATTAACGAAGGCACAGCTTTTGGGACTTATCGAGTTCCCTCCCCTAACCACAGGGCAGAACGACCATTCCATAAAGCGCTGATGACGCGAAACGACCAGTCCCAAAAGCTACGCTTTCGTTAATAAAAGAATGCAACCGCCACATGCTTCATCCGTATGCCGCTAAGAAATTCAAGACGCGTGAAAAGCTACACTTCAGAATAAAAATCATTACCGTAACTAGAGAAAGCTACCAACGCATCAAAACACCTTTGAGATGCTTCGCTTGAGCAAGCCAAACTTGTCAACATTGCCATATAGTCGCAGAATAGAACTGACGTCATATTCTCTGCGCTAGTACGAATAAACTTGAACAGACCTATCTAAAATGTCGTAGTTCTATTCAGTATTAGAGAGTACAGTCTAGTCAACACAGTTTCCATACATTCGTCTTTAAAATATCTGCCGTAGTGACAGATACGTTTTGTTCATTTCCACAGAAAAACGTTTTCGCCAAATCTAAATTCAGCGGGTTTCCAGAATAAAAATCGCGTATAGTATGCAGCAGTTCTCGGAAATGGCATCGTGTATCTGTGTCAGCAGATGACATAATAGCGTTATAGTCTGAATCGCTGACCGCTTCGTCGAATTGCATTCTCAGCTCTTTGATCTGCCAACAGTGTGATGTAGCTAACATTTTTATTTACCACGAAAACACATACCTTCAGTGGGAACAGCGTGATCATCTCGACAATAATACTGTGGAAACGTCGAACGAAAAATTCATCTCGGAATAAGCCAGCTGGTAACATTTTGCGTCGCATGAACTGGAACGGCTTGAGTGAAAATGCTTCATCAAAGAAGACATCTTCGTCATAAACGCTGTCCTCCAGCGCTAAATTCAAATTATCTTTGAAACTAAGATAGGGACAAGAAAGTTTACTCTTAGTAAGCCAAGGGACTTGTCTCAATAGAGAAAATGTACTGGGGGCAGCAATTAAAAACACACTGCGAATATCTTCATCCAACCAGTTCTTCGTACAGATCCAGTCCTTTAGATCTCTGACACTTTCTGGAGTATTCATGGAAAAAGCCAATAATTCAAAGTCTATAAAACGTAGGCAACGTAAAACGAATGCATTACTCACTTCCAAGCGAATACTTACGCACTTTAACTTCAAAAACGTAGCATTTCGCAGCCGTATCAGAATATCTCATATTCTACCTGTGACGGGGGAACTGTTTATTATTAATAGCAAGAGAGGGTACAAACTTGGTTGGTAAAACGGAGCTTCCGGGGAAGCACTAGTCCCCGTTGTCAGCGAAAAGATAATGGCCTTTATCAGCCATTACCGATTCGCTGACGACGAGGACGGATATTCCCCGAAAGCTGCGTTTTCCCAACCAAGTTTGTGCCCTTTCGTGCTGATAAACGGTTTCCGCCCGTTACACGTATGAAGCACTTTAACTGAGCAAATGAACAGCCTAACTCCTGTCAAACAATACAAAGATGTGATAGAAACTTTCCATGCTAAAGTTACTTATAATACTCTAGAGAGCAAGGTCTATATTGCCTGCTGACCGAGATTACGTAACATTCACCATGCATGCTCGCTTTTACTTATAAGCGCCCCGTTCGCGTGCTATGCCGGTATCCCCTGCCTAACTGCAACCATTGTTTAACGTCAACGAGGAAACCTGTTCATGCACAGAATGATGTGTAATAGCATGTACTTAATCCTATCAGCAAACTGTTCTGATAAGCCGCAGCGGGAAGTGAAATACACGTTAGAAACGCAGGCTCCTTGTTTTAATATTTAACTGCCTGGAAACACACAAAGAAAAATGTTAGTAAAAAAATTAAGCGCTGTTTAACATTGACGAACTCATGAAAGAAGTTTACGGCGTGCACGTTACAAGACATCCTATATTCAAAAATATTAAGGAATATCAACGGTAAACTATATTATCGATACGCGCCGTCCACAAAGGGATATCATTGTTCGACGTCTTAAAACAACAGCCTCAAATGGCGTCAGAAAACTTTCTCCAGGCAGCAGAAGAATATAACTGTTCGACAACTAACCTGTTGCTGGTCCAGCATCTTCTAAGCTTGACACGTCCATGAGCTCTAAGCCAGCTAGTACTAAAGGCAATAAGGCTTTGTTTCTCAGACTGTCTGCGTCATCCTCGAAACGACACTGTCTTAAGCAGTCAAATATTTGCATTTTGGTTCCGTAAAGACCAAGCGACTGGCAACAGTAGTAAAACACGCAATCGGCCAAATTAGTCAGCGTGCCAGACATTAACTCCAGTAACTGAAACAGTCGAATTACTCTTCACGCGTTGTTCATGGTTTTCGCTTTATGCACTGCTACTACAGAACTCAACTATAGTGGAATCGTATCCTCAATTCTTTTGGTAAGCAAGTTTCAAAAAAGTGCATAAGTTGCTACGTTTCTAAACCACGTTTTTCGGTAGCAAATAGAACTATAAACATGACGTGATGGCACTAAGATCGCTAGCCTTAAAGCCCAGCGCGTTTTATTGAGGAATAATTAAGATGCTTTGACAATACCTTTGCTGCAAAGGCCATGTGATCGTCCCATCACAAATACTGCTTCTTATAATCAATTTGTACTCATCTCAGCAAGAAACTGGAACAGCATCGTAGAAACATAAAAGTTTCCTCCACTTATACTAATATTATCATAAGGATACGTTGACTAACCATGCCATCAAGTAAAATCACAAGACGATTATATACAAAAGGAGACATACCTTCTTTCTGTAACGGGCAGTTCCTATACCACGAACGCTAGGAGATTCCAGTTGTGTCACAACATCGTTTATCAAAAAGTTCTGTACGAAATCTAAACCGCACAAAAAATAAAACGAAATAAGCGCGAAACCTTTAAATGAAGTTAAGTACAAAGTACAAAGCATAACGAGCTTAGCTATTCTGCTCTTCTAATGAATTCATAGCTTTTAGTTTCTTCACGCTTTGCCCTCAGCATTAAGTCTACGTTTGAGTGATTATGCTGAGAAAGCTATTTATATGAGTACTTCCCTACTTTAGAGACGTGTTTTTTCCACAGAACATTGAAAAAATAACAGGAAATTAAAGTTGATTTGTTAAGTAAAGATGAACAAAACATCACGAACAAACGAAAAGAACATCAGCATGTGAAGTCTCTTTAAAGAATGCAGCAGCAGAATAGTTCAAAAGCTTACCCAGTATGTTTTTTAGAAGGTCATGCCGCCATAAACGGTCAACAAAATCCTTTAAGACGGTGAATAGCAGACTTGGAAGTGCGCACTCCCACCGTCGGCCTGGACAATTGAGAAAAAGGAGTCGCAATGCTTCGGAGCAGTACCACCTCCTTTGGAAAAACAGCAACACTGCACATACTCCTCGACTTATGCCAAGAAAGTTTGGTAAACTTCTCTGTGCTGCAAATCGAGCATTCACTGTGAATCTGTTTTATCACATTACAAACCCTCCATGACAAGAGATACAGCTGAATATTCATTCATGTCGAAGACATCACTCAATATCAAAGCTTCAGAAATGACGTCTAATGGTATTCTGCACTGACAGCCAGAGAACGGCAAAAGAACGCCTTCACTAGGAGCGGTCTCCAAATTCTTTCTTGCTTCTGCGCATTTTGCCTTAAAGCATTATTAATGTTAAAAAGAAAAACGTAAGAACCTTTAATGAAGGATCACGAATCAATCAACGTTTGAAGTTAAAGGTTCGCGGTTCACGCAAAGCTCGCCGCATTATTGAACCGTCAAATAACACAGACAAACAACTACAACTTCACGCATGCAATAAATGCTTTCAAACGATCCCCTCATGGAACAGAATTGATCAAAACATTAATTTTAAAAAGTTAGAATAAGCCTTCACAGATATAAACTCACCGGACACTTCGCCAGGTCGACGAGACGAGGGAAAATTGTTTCCATTTCAAGCTTTAACAAGCCTACGCCGCTTCCACTTGCCAATGTGCTGCTCAGCGTGTAACAAAAGTTCCTTGTATCGAACCATTGAATAAGCATTGCTGACCTGCCACGTTTAACGACTAAATTTGATAATCGACTTATAACCAGAATTGCCCACGTCCCTAGCTTGAAATTGGCATTTTAGGAAACGCAATTGAGTAACATGGAAGAAAAGATACAAAGGTTAGAATCGGCAGGCAAAAATTCTAATATAAAGTGATCACATGTCCACCTTCCACTTATATAATTTGGCATATAGCGCAAAATACAGTATGATAAGTATTCAGGAACATTGTCTATTTGGAGTCATCCATGACTTACATTGAACCCAAGGTTAATGCCTTTTTCTAGATTTACTGCTTTGATATTAAGATTAGGGTGAATAAGTCCCAAGCTGAGTAATACTGGTGTTACTTCATTTGTCGGGATGACGTGGGCGTATCTGCGTGATACGTTTTGATTGCTCTCAGACCCGTCTGTGTGTCGAGTCGGTGTCTTGTGTAGCAGTGGTTTTACCTTGTGACTGCAAACTCTTGCAGTTTTGAAAGGGGATGTCCTTGTTGGCGACTACTGTGGCGGTTTCGCGGTTCCCCCTTTGAGTGTTGACTGTTTGAAGCTGCGCCACATTAGACAGTCCGCTCTTGAAACCTCGGAGCGATAACTGGTTTGAATCTTGAAATAATGCTTTCGTGGATCTTTTCCTGGGTCATCGTTATCATGGTAGCTCTATTCATTCTTTTAGAACCAACTGCATACAGTTTGCCCCCATGACCGAGGTTTCCCTCGTCCTCTATCCCCGCAAGAAAAAATACGTAAACGAAAATATCCAGAAGACGGCTATTTGGTTAACCTATGTTTCGCAGTTTTTCTTACTTCATAACGGTTTACGTACATTTGTTTGAAGAAACGTACGGATTGTTACCGTTGTGGATAGCATTTTTTGACAGACGTACAAACGGCATCCGGACGCTGCCATCTGCCGTACCAATTCTATGTGGACTGACTGTGGGGCTGGGTGGGCCTTTTAATGTGAAAAGTACGTTTGTACTTTTTAATCAGTTACTTTCTTATTTACAATAAACTAATCCGTACATTGTAAATAACAAATATATACCCACGAAGTGAGAAGTAATCAAAAAGGTTACTTTGAAGAAAGTTACAATGGATTATTTGTTATTTACAATGTACGGAACTAAACTACATCAAAAAGATTTTCTACAAGAACGGTTACCCCATACCTTTCGTTAACCATGTCTTCCGTACCAAACTGCAGAGCCACAAGCCTCCTACACATGAAACTTCACATGAACCATGCTTAATCATCCCCTATGCGGTAGGGCTTGGCGAAAAGATCTCAGCTCTAGGAAAAAGTTTAGGCTTTCGAGTTTACTTCAAAGGTTCTCACAATCTGCGATCTCTTCTACGAAAAGACAAAACAAAGGTCCCGACGAACAAAAGAACAGGTCTAGTTTATGCTATCGAATGCGCATGTTCTGCCGTCTATATTGGAGAAACAGGTAATACATTAGAGCACAGGTTTAGAGACCATTTAAAACAGTTGACCCGTTACAATAATGCCAAATACTGCCCGATGAATAATGGTCCCCCTCCCACTACGCGTGGCAGACCTCGAACTTTAGACCCTCGAGTTACCATGGAAAGAGCTTTACAAGCATCAGCCGTAGTGGAACACGCGACGAATTGCGATATGTCGTTACAAACAAAAGTTTTATGTTACGAAAACAATGTACATTTACGACGAATCAAGGAGGCTTTGTACATACGACATAATGAGACCTATAACCGTGATCAAGGAGCCAAAACTAGCGACGTCTGGTCTAACATAATTATTCGGTCCAGTTGCTGCTCATTAAACAGACCACACAGAAACTGATACAAAAATGGACCACTGAGCTCACATGTAATGGCTAAATCTATGTCGAATAACAGTGGATAATAACACAATGGTGCACAAAATTCTTGGAATGTTACTGAATGGAACTACGAGAAATGTGACAAAATGGATAATTGTTGGCACTACAAATCAATGAACAAAACGGGAAAAGAAGAGAAAAATACAAATGTTACAAATGGAACGTTTTAAACTCTACGCTTTGAATTTTACACTTTACAACATTTAATATCTCCCCTTGTATGCTATCTCGCTTCATTTTAATTACTTCTAAACCGCCGATGACGGGTTAAGGTTCGACCCGAAAGCTACGGTACTAATAAACGTTACATCTTGTTGCACGACGGGACTCTCTCCGTACCAAGCATTTTAGGATTAGTTCATTGTAAATAAGAAAGTAACTGATTAAAAAGTACAAACGTAACTGTGTAATCGACGAAGATAGAAGAGGAGCTACTGTCAAATTAAGCGATTTAGAAGAAAGAAAAAAATTTATTTAGAGGAAGAGAGCGGAAACAGATGAAAGGTCAATATCTAAATGTGATCGACGAGAGCACGATCGTCATTAACGCTGATGATTGTGCACTCATCACTAGTTTAGTACTTAGGAATATACACAGTGGGCCTTCAGTTTCCGCGGCGATGACCGGAGGACCCAAATCGCCCCCCTCGGCAGCCCATCCCCCCCCTGAGCCTTCCATCGCCCCCTTCGTCGCCCCCCAGAAGACCGAAATCGCCCCCCTTGGGAAACACTGCACTAGGGCTACGATAGTCTCCAGCGATGACCGGGGTACGGTACAGAGTGTGAAAAAGGAGTGAGCGAGTCAGTCGGTCGCTTGGTTGTGTTCGTGTCGTCTGAGAGAAAGTAAACGTTTGAACAACCCTTCGTCGCGTGTCTCCTACGTCGTCGTTAGGTGGAACCTCTCTCGTAACGACCGAGTTCGTTACAATTTCATTGTCGAATTGACTGAATAAGAAAATACCTAGTCACGCATGGGGCACATAATTGCATAGACATTAGACCGCGCGGTAGCTATTACTTGGTGCTTGTAGAAGAGTTGCCGCGGGAGAGCGCGACTGTTTGGTCGATTGCAAGAGCTTGTGCGGAAGAGTTTATTGCAGAAGTGCGTGGCATAATGATGAGCGTAGTAACGGGTACAACGAACAGTACGCGTTTTGCATACTAAGGCGACGCGCGACGCGATGTCGTCTCGGCTTCAGTCGCTTTCATGAGCATGCTTTGCGCTTGTCTGTTCCGTCTCATCAGCGCTTCGTTCATATCCATAGCAATCTGTGCATCACCAGCGTTTCTGCTTCTTGTGTCGCCTTCAGCTGCCACTGGACTCCGCGCAGAGCAGTCCTGGAGCGGACATCGTCGGTGCGGCGTCTTGCTGACCGACGGGCCGCTGCTTGGACTTGCCCCGTACTCTGCTCCGCGTGGAGCGATTCTGACGGCCTTGGTTCTGCGACGTTATCGAATACAATCATGTCGGCACGGTTCGTCTGCCCTATAATGGGAGCGGTGGGCCCACCGTCGTCATAAGCGTCGGACGACAGACTCGCTGGAGGATTGAGTTCTGAGCCACGTCACCAGATGTCGCGGACAAGGCCGGGGATTCCGTTAACGCTTACCGCCTGATCAGAGACAAGTCCGGTGACAATGCCGCTCTCATAACGATCGTCGCATCTTCCACCGCGTGGTTTCACCCAGATGGATTCGCCAGCCCTATATGGGCAGTTAGCACTTTGTTCGGTGGAACTGATTGTCATCTCATTCCGATCCCGCACTGTATATTGGTAGATGGCGTTGGCGAGAGCCGTAGCCGGAGTGCGGTCATCTCGCGGCATAAGGTTATATCGATAGACCGCTTCCCGCCCGGAGCATCCTGTTCTAGCGGCAATCACCTTAACTGATCGGTGACTCCGTTCCGTTATACCATTCCCACTCGGCGCGTGGCACATCTGAAGAGGAGAACACGTTCCCCACCGTTCTGCCAGCATGGCAACTTCACAACTCCGAAAAGCCAAATCGTTATCGGCTAGCAGCTCATCTGGAGCACTGCGCTCCAAAAAGATCGACTCTAGCTGATGTGCGATCTCCGCGCTGGAGCGTTGGCAAAGACGGCGCCAGACAGAAAAGCGTGAGGGCCCACAATCAGTTAAAGTTTGGTAAAATTCTCTGCCACAGTGCGCAACATCAATTCTGACCCTCTGCCATACCGTGGACACTTCCAGAACCCCATGTCTCCATTCAACTGGAGCTGGGTCTATGGATCGGTAAACGTCGCAGGTGCCCACAATGCGACTAACGTCACGTTTGGATATCCTTGGGTCACGGCGGCGGGAGAAGTACAGTGTACGTCACACTCCCGGGTGCCCTGAAGCGTGATGCACTTCTGCAATCAGCTGCGCAAGTGGTGGATCATCGGCTGTAGCGCACACCTCTTCTCCGACGGGCTCCGCGGAAGCCAGCCACCGCTTTGGCACCGTGGTTAGACGGTCGGCTTTGTTCTCGGATGATTGCACCAAGGTGACCGTTACTGCCAGGTCGTATTCTTTAATCAGTGCCCGCACCGTTTCTATTCGACGTCGCTAAGCATCTCGTTTGCCGCCTTATTCCGCAGACGGGCCCGGCCTGACAAGGCATCTTCTATCCGTCAGTGCACTGTAGCGGAATCAGTCATGAGTTCTACTTCCTTCATCCACCAGGCGATCGCAAGCTTGACCCGCTTAATCACTGCGTCTAGCTCTGCCATATTGATACGGCGCGCCTCATCTGAGCATAGTCATGCCCCATCTTCTATTATGGAACCACCTACTTCTAACGCAACGCTCAAAGCCAACATACTGGCGTCAACCCATATCTTGGCTTGGCTGCCGGAGACGTCCCACTGACCGTGCACTGGATCGTTCTTCTTTAGCTCACTGACGATCTCGGCAAGGTGGTTTCGTATCCGTTCATCGCAAATGGGCTCATCCCACCGTGACCTTGCACGGTTGGATTCTCTCTTAACGAACGCAGTGGCCACCCGTAGCCAGCTGCCCGCCTGGTAGTGCCTTATTAATTCGCCACAGTAAGCAAACACAGACTGCTTAGTCAGCCTTCTGGGAGGGCCTCGGATGTCAGTGCGTCTCGCCCAATGAAGCGTGTCACGCTCCCCCCAAAATGCCAAACCCGAAACCAGCGCGCCTTCTGATACCTTTTCTGGGGATTACATTCCAGTCCGTACCGGGCGAGATGTTTTTTCACGGCGTGCGCACTGAAGATTGTCTCGTCAATAAGAATGTCATCGAAATAGGCCGATATGCCTTTACTGATGCCAGGAGCAAGAGAGAGCACTCGCCCTAATATTGCTTTCATAATGGTCAGGGCAACATTCAGGCCAAATCCGAGCCGGGTGAGACAATATCTGCGCCTGCGGGGCATGACGGTCTGATATGGCCACAGCGATTTCTCGATGCGCGCCTGCAGATATGCCTTTTTAAATCCAACATTGCAACATGCGCACCGGGTTGGCACCATTCACGGCTTTTCAGCACACACGTCGCTCTTGGCTGTGGATATATCAATGTAGGTGTTTAGCTCCCGGAAATCAAGCACTGGCCGAACTTTCTGCTTACTGCGTTGCACCACAACCATGAGTGGCATCAATCCTTTGGCGAGCACGAGGCCCTGTTCATCGTATGGGATCAGCCATCAATTCCGTACCCATATTTCCAATTCCTCTTCTTAAGACGCCTTGACAGAGGCGGCTGGCGGATACTCTTCTATCCCGTTGTGCAGGACCTCTGGTGCATTGTCGCCGGCCCATTTCCATGCGGCCGTCCATGAACGCGTAGCCTGCACATAAGTTACAATGAAGCTTTTTCCTTCGACGCGGAGTCCCGCTTCCGCAGCTGCGCATATCTCTGCAGCGGGCGGATTAAATCGCACACGACCGTCGCGATCTAGCAATAGTCCTCCGAGGAGTCGTATACCTTGCATACTAAGGATAAGGTCCAATCCATTGATTTCTGGTCGCACACTAGTACATCAACAACCACCTCAGAGGCATCTGCTGTTTCCAGTCTGGCGCGACCCATTCCCACACATTGTAGTTCGCCTCCACTAATTGACTTCACGCTAACGGGCTGTTTCCTCCATCGTCTGCAGCAGGGGGCGTAGACGACACATCGTGTGCATCAACTGTCTACCAGCGTGCGGCGAGCTACTCCATTCACGCGCATCCACACTATTGGCAGCGCCTCAGTCATCGACGGGAGGAAGCTGGCGCAAAATCTTCCTCCCCGTCCCCGTTTCCCGAGCATGGGGTTCCAACTCTGCTAGCCCTGTGCCGGCGTGATCCACGCCTGCGTCGCCAAGCCTGACTCTCGCCACTCCGCTGTGGTCTTTCAGCCTCCCTACGCCGCGTGGGGCGCTCTCTTGCAAAATGATTTATCCCACCAAGCGTAACAGCGCCTATCGGTACCCGGGCTCCGTGCGATGGACGTCGAGTTACCTGCCGCGGCAACGAATTCGCTCAATCCACTGCAGCCGGATGGTCCTCGTGCCAGCATCGACCTAGCGCGTGTCAGCAATTCGTCCAGCGTGAAGCTTTCCATGCGGGCTCCGGCCCGCATCGACTCCCGGATTTGCTCTGGTAAGCCGTCGACGAGAATGCGCTTGCCAGGGCTGTGTCTGATACACCGCCAGCTAGCTGCGCTAATCGACGCAGCCCAGCTAAAAAGGCATCCGGCGTTTCGCCATCCCGTAGCCTCCGCACTTTAAATTTTTGGAAGGCCATAAACGGGTCTGGAGCAAAGGCGGCAAGCAACCGTTCTTCAACCTTCTCAAGATTGCTCTGGCGGGGTGGCAGACACCGTTCGGGTAATCGTTGTGAAGTTAACCGGCGCAGCGTTTGACGTTTATGACCAGATGCCGATTGGGGCATCTGGTCATAAACGATAAATAGACAAGGCTACGTCAGCATCTTAATTCGCGTGAACGGTCAGTATGGAGACTAAGTGCATAGGTTTAGAAGGACGAGCGAAGGTCCTGACGAAATCGCTGCTCGTGAAGAAACAGCTGGGATTCTGAGGAGGTTGAAAGTTGCCTTAACATCAAATGTGTGTGACGGTCCTGACATGGAAGTATGCTTATAGTTTGCGACAACGAGGATCTAGCATTTCAATGTTGAACGATGATGAAATTGTTTAATCAGTATCAAAAAGCTCAAAAGGAACCAGAGGAAAAAGCTGATCAAGAAGATGAAGAATATAGGAAGTTACCTTTGTACGATAAGGTTTTTCAATGCTTCGAAGTTCCTGTGGAATGATGGTTTGAAAGGCAAAAAGGACTTCATTCATAACGGCTGTTGCGTTTGAAAAGCATTTCTAAACAAAGAGCTAAGAAGCGGTTGAAAGCTTTGATGCAAACTTGTATAAGGATTTTTTTAGAAAAGTCTAATTTTTGGTGTGGATTAAACTTTTATACTTGTCGTGCATTCATAAACGTGTGTGAAAAATTGACTTTACAGCAGATAAAGTAAAAAGAACAAAAGACAAAAGAGAAATCTGATTATATAGACCTTCGATTATATGTATGCACTACCACCGATCTGGTTTAGTTAGGATAAGTGCTGAAAACATTTAGGACCATGTCTCTTAGCTGCCCCACCGTCATACTGTAAATGTGGTGGCTATGCTGTCCTGCCCTCACCTAAGCCAAAGCTTAAACACAAGGTTTATATCTTGGCTTAGACTTAAGCAACAGCAGAACTAGATGACCGGCATGTTCGCCAGTAAGCGCAGAACAGCACGGCGGCATCCTTGGCGGGAAGGAACCTGCATTTTTTGATGCTGGGGCGGCTAAGTGACAAGAGACCTTTATTTACGGTATTTAGTCGAATAAGAGGGAAGAACAAAAAGTAACTCTTTTCTTTATTTGCGAACCAGTAATTGTTTTTTAGAGCCTTGTCGGTTATGCGCTCCACCGTCCTACTGTTTGTCAGCCATCCTGTTCTGTCGTTACCTAAGCTTAAGCCTAAACATAAGGCTTATTTGGCTTACGATTAGGTGAGTGTACAAGAGGCTAGCCGACATGCTTGCCAATACGAGCAGAACAGGATGACCGTATGCTCGCTACAAAGGAAACTGAATTTCTCAGACGGTGGGGCGTACAACCGACAAGAGCCGCCTAGCCGCATCTGTAAATCTGATTTGCCCGATTTCCAACGCAGCACTGGCCAGGAAAGGAATCGGATACCTTGCACAAGCTGTAACCTTTAACGGTTCGTACAACAATCTCAAATTGCCCCCATGATTAAACCTGTCGGCCGCTTACTCAGATTTGTTACACTTAACGAGACTACGTTCATACAGCTTTTCATTTCAATTCTACAAACGCCTCATTTCCTTGTTGTAATTACTCATTGGATTTCTGCCGCCGCAAGGCATGTTGCAGTAAAAGGCATTTGGTGGCCCTGAAAAGGGCCGTTTGGGATCAAAATAAGGACGCTTTTGCCTCCTTAAGCACGTTCTCCGCGAATACGCCGAGCCAACTGGATGTCCTTTGCCATAATTGTCACCCGGCGTGCATGGATGGCGCACAAGTTGGTGTCTTCAAAAAGGCCAACCATGTACGCTTCGGTCGCTTCTTGTAAGGCCAACACAGCGGACATTTGAAAACGGAGATCGGCCTTGAAATCTTGAGCAATCTCCCGAACCAGTCGCTGGAAGGGAAGTCTTCGCATCAACAACTCGGTGCTTTTCTGATAACGACGAATCTCTCGTAAAGCAACTGTTCCCGGACGGTATCGATGCGCCTTCTTAACCGCGCCAACAGAAGGCGCTGACTTGCGAGCTGCTTTCGTTGCAAGCTGCTTCCGTGGAGCTTTGCCACCAGTGCTCTTTCGCGCAGTTTGCTTTGTGCGTGCCATGACAGCAAAGAACAGAATTCACAGTCTCCCACTTCACGAGTAAAACCACCAACTGAGTTTGCTAAGGCAGAGCAGACTAGCCGTTAACTTTGCTGCAATGCTATTGGATGCTAGTTGTCCAAAGGTGGCAAGCAGCGATCGATAAAAATGAAAGCTATTCACGAAATGGAGATTTCCGATTTAACTGCGCTAATGTCTGCCTATTGGGTGTTCCTGCGTTTGTTCGGAGGGAAGGAGGGCAGCTGGTCGCCAGGAAAATCGGCCAAGGTCGAAACTGTTGCATTGTTCTAATAGCGTCTGCACAAGTGCGTTTGACCGTGGTGCCCTAATTCCTAGCTGTTCCTCCGCTTCAAGGCTTCATGACCAGCTGTGGAGACGTGCGCAAACAAGTTCTATGGCGTCGATCTTTTTTGAACTCTTGGCAATGAGCCAAACATTTGTCACAGCAGATGTTATGGCGTTTTTATCGATAAACGCCACAACATGTGCTGATGAACGAGGTGATCAAGGCTCAGGTGATTGGCTTGTGGCGGATGGAGCTTTCGTCAGGTCGTTCGACTGTAACGAGAACTGATAAACAGAAAGAAAAATGAGAGACCTTGTGCAATTGTGACAAGGTAATGGGAAAACGGCAGAGATGATACAAGGACACATGGCCACGTGCAGATAAGATTGACCGAAACGCTTTCTTCATTGTAGAGTTTTCTCCTGAAAACTTTTTCCAACTGATAACTGAGGTTGCTTGTGCCGCGGCGAAACTGTTAAATTGCATGCTTTTATGGAAAGGGTTCATTTTGAATACATATCATTTAGTAACGGGCTCATAAATTTTCATGGTATAGTTTTCTTACGGTGGGACCCGTTCGTTCAAAAACCGATTTTATTCTCCGGAGCTTTCGCGTCCACCCTTGACCTGTCCTCAGCGGTCAGACTGCTTGGAACTTTCGGCGCCATTGCTGCAGAAGAGGCAGTAAAAGTACTCATACTCAAAACCTTAGATGTATGCGACGAACCTTCATGCCGGCACGTAGTTAGCTGCCGACAGAGAAGGCCTGTGCTTCCAAGTATTGAAAGAACGAAATTGTCGAATAGATATTAAGCGTGCAAGAAGGGCTAAACGAAGAAGAATATGACCAAGAATGTGAAACAGAAGAGGCTGGATCTTCTTCGGATCATAAGCCTTTTTAGTACCTTCTAGATATTCTTATTCCAAAATGCGAGAGCAGCGTGACTCAAAAAGAACAGTAAACATTCAGTTGCAGGCTTCGGTAATATTCAACCTTACTTGACGAAGGCCGACCGTGAATAAAATAAGATTCCTTATATATGAAGGCGGTATGGGCGAAGTCTTGAAAGCTAAGGAAACGGAACGTTTCATTTTACATCAGTCGCCGGTCGTCAAGAAAGAAAATTATTTTCATAATAACTGAATTGTCAATTATCCCATTTTCTCCAGCAGCATATACTTCGGGCTCTCCACTTCCCACTTCATTTGTACAGCAAAAAAGAATGCACCAGGAGAGATGTGTGATAACTACATATAAAATGGATATAGAGCCAGAGTTGCACATCCGTTAACTGTCATCTCCGTGATGTCTTTAATCGCTTGAATTCAAATCCACTATTGTTATTCTTACATATCTTTTTAAGAAAGCAACCACAATCTCATTGTCAGTTGGAAAGAATTCACAGATATCTGCCTCATTATTAATTTTGTGATTTTGCAGTTCTTTATTTTCCATCAGCTTCGATTCACCGTTCTCAACACATTAGCATGAAGGTTTATTCATCTCTTTCTCAGGCTCGCAGTCTATTATCACATCAGCGGTTATGCTAGCATTGGTGCAAGCAACCTTTGGATGAGAGATGCAATCGTTACTGATGATTTTGCTGTCTGTTGCGCCCGTTGTTGGCTGTTACGAACACGAAATTGCAAAATTTCTCGTGCGGTTCCATGTCATCGCACCACTACGGCGCACAGTATAAGTAGAAGTGGTGCAAAATATATTCCCTGTTTAACCTTTTATATTCACAATGTACTGCTAGTAACTTAGAATCGCTTTCATATTTCTTCAGGTCAAGTCGATATTATTAGTCTTAACCGTGAAACCATTAGAGGTGGAAACTGAGTGCCAGTGACCGTGGAAGCCTATCGGACTTGTTTTGCGATTGTGCTGCTTGACGGTCGACCCGCCCAGGGACACCTACGATTGAATAATCCCCCCGCCGTTCTATAATGGTATTCTATTAATAGTACACCGTGCCAACGCTCTATTTGTCGACCTTAGCCCGCAAGAAAAAGACCAAGTGACTAAGCAAACTCTGCTGTGTCAACGGAAAGTGCAGACCGATGCGTCACCGAGAGATAACACTCGTGCCTTAATTACATGGCATTTCATTATCATTTCTCGACAGCAGCTGGTCATACTGCCGCTAGCGCATGCGTTGGCACGGCAGTTTTTAAGTTCTTGGCAAGAAGCCAAGTGTCTGTCCCGCTAGTGCAGTAAATTATTAATGGCCGCAGAATTTTCATTTTCATATGGCGAAAAAGCCGTTTGCTGATAAGGAAAGAAAGCAAAAAGAACGCTACGATCCTCCTGTGTTCCTTAGTAGCCACTTAGCTGGGCAAAGAGCAAGTTTTCGGAATACGTGCAATTCTAGTGTTATACCAAATGAGCTCATTTCGAGCGAAAAGATTTTCATAGCATACATTTTTTTCCTTTCGCATTTGTCCCACTTATGCGGGGTCTGCGGCTCTGGTAATGTTCTTCCATTTGCATCTGTCGAGTGCTTGGTCCGGAATGAGACGGAGTTCTTTTAGGTCAGTGTGTACTTCGTCCATCCATCTTAACTTAGGTCTTCCTCGAGGCGCTTCCCCTCTATTTGAGTATGGAGTAGTAGGCGTTTCGCAGGATGGTTGTCTTCCCGTCTAAGTACATGATTTTCATGGCATACATACGTCTCGAAATTTTAAAAAGAATGTCTGAGCATATTTGCTACTTGCATGGTCAAATTTTCACGTGTCCTAACTAACTTCATTCCATGTAGACCGTATTCCACTTTCATACTATTCAAGCTGGGACTTTTTGCAACGGGTTCAGCCCGCTGCAAGTCCCACCTTCAAAGGAAAAAGGGTACGAATAACAGCTGTCGGGATCTAACTTGCCCTTCGTCACTTGTAAAAGCTCATGGCGAGATAAGCGAGATACGGAAAGCTGCACTGGTCGTTCCCTTTCTGTTCTTTTCAATAAACGGCTTTTTGCCGTTGTAAAATGAAAACTTAACTGTTCGATGCTAATAATCGTGAATGGAATGCAGGATTATTCGCACAAAGAAAGGGCTTCAAGGTAAATATTGCCAACCGTGTGGTTAAAGGAGTTGTGAAGTAGAGTTAATCTGCTCCTTGGTCCTATGTGTTCAAAATCAAGAAACAATGGGCAGCAAGAACAGCAGTTTCGGATTGAAATGCTTTCTCATAGTAAAGCAGTGCGGTCACGAGGACATCTTGCACAGTCTTGTTAATCGCACACAAAGGGCAATTTGAATAATTCCTTTCTTTCGAAAATAAAAACTGGCTTAGCTCAATTCGGCGATAAAGTTTCCTTCTGTGTTGAAATTACTTGTATCCCTTAGTGCACTAAAGTTACAACGCAAAAGTTCGCGACACCGATTACCATATTCCAGTTGCAAAACGGAATAGTTCCGGAGGTAAAAGGAAAAGATTACTGAATAATCTTGAAAACTGGATGCTTTTTAACGGGTCCAAAGTCTTCATATTCGAGCTCTTGCCCGTTCTTGGTTTATGAAATTAAACTGAACAAGCGCCCTACCAATGGATGGATGAGCAGTTATTAGGGAAACATCAGAACAATGATACTTTCAGCTCCGAAACTCGAAAACTGCGAGAGTGCCATTGTTCTGATTTTTCCCTAGTAACTGCTCACCCATCCGTTGGTAGGGCGCTTGTTTGGTTTAATTTCGGAAACCAAGAACGGGTAAGAAACAACCATACGGAAGGTCGAATATTGACTACTGAACAAATGGAAAGCTCAGCTAGAGTTCGCAAAATTCTTCACCAAATGCAGATCATTATAGCTTGCTTGCTTAAGTTGGCAGCGCCAGCATACTTGAACTTTGAAAGCACTACTTTTGAACATTCAACCTGTGAGCTGCGAAAGTTCCGCTTTTAGAGTTACACCGTAGCAACTGCATTGAAGATTGAACGTTTCGTAACGGGTCAGTTTCTGCATTAAAAAACGGTTTTAGCGATCGTTCGTTCGCTCAGGTTTGTGCAGCAATTATACTGCAGTTAAAGCGCGCGAATTTGAGCACACTGCAGTTTGCGAGAGCAAAATTAGGTGGCCCTGAAAAGGGCCGTTTGGGGTCACAAAAGCTGCACATGCAGCAGCCGCTCAGCCTCCGAAGCCGTAGATTGTACGACCTTGTCGTTTCAAGGCGTACACGACGTCCATAGCAGTGACGGTCTTCCGTTTGGCATGCTCGCAGTATGTCACAGCGTCTCGGACAACGCCTTCCAAGAAGACTTTCAGCACACCGCGCGTTTCCTCGTAGATCAGACCGCTTATTCTCTTCACACCACCTCGCCGAGCTAGACGACGAATAGCAGGCTTCGTTATTCCTTGGATGTTGTCACGAAGAACTTTACGATGACGCTTGGCTCCACCTTTTCCAAGACCTTTCCCACCTTTTCCACGACCTGACATGCTTTCTTGACAAAGAAATACGCACAAACTCTCACCACAGAATCTAACGCAGCACTGAGCATTAACTACTCAGCATCGCGCTTAGATAGGCACTGCAGCGCTAATCGCGTCATCTATAGGTCAAGTAACCATCCAATAGAAAAGAGCCGTGGGGGGGTACTTGTTGGGAGCTTAAGCGTTGACGATCGATTTATGGATTGAGTAATGCGTCCATTGCGACCGTGCGTACGGTACCAACTGCAAAGTAAAGAGTCCGCAATAAAGGTGTCCGAAAATAGTCAAAGAAGCCAAGGAATCATCACAAATTCGTTGAGGCTATAAGATATTGGCCATTGCCAAATAAGCAGTAATTCGCCGATGACAAAGCTACACTTCGAGCTGCTGATTCACGAGACAGTTGAGCAATTTAAGGCCGACTTTACTGCTTCAAGAGGTGAATAAACGTTTAAATGGCCAGCGTACTGTAGGAAGAAGGCTGGACGCTACTCACGCCGGTCGAGTGAGTACGAATTCCAAAGGACGTGCAGCTATGTGTGAGGTGGCGCTTACGGAAGTGGGCTGTTTAAATACTAGCCCGTCTGAGTTGCGACGAAGTGCACGTCTATGATAAAAAATAATATCTGACCTCTGTTACTTTTACTGGTCTACATTTACAAAGCTGTCGTACATAACAGAACAGCCTTAAACTGATGCCTTTTGAAGCTGTCGAAGAAGTAACTTACATGTAAGTGAGTGAAATCAGAGAGCGAAGAAAGTTACCGAAGGTTTCTTTCAGGAAGAATAAGGCAGTTTTTACTTTTGTTATGTCAGGTAAAGCGAAAGAGTAAAATCACATCTGCGATCATTGCACTATGGATTAGGATTACGAATATCCACCTCACCTTCTTTCCACTTGTCGTAGCTGCAAACTCTTTTTATGAACGATTAGAAAGAATATGTAACTTCTTAGATAACAGGATGAAGGTTTCATGTAGAATCTTTATTTAAGCTGTCCTTTTAAGCGCAGCAGAATAACGTATGTGGAAACTATTTGCAGAGTGAGTCACGTAGTTTTCAGGACCAACCGCGTTCTGTCTTAAGCGCGCGGATAAATGGGGAAGGTAGTTTGTGAGCAGGGAAGGAAAAACACGAAAAAATTGGGATCTTTTTAGTTTACTGCTCCAAATTTTAGTACCAGCGGCAGCGTTCACCGCTTTATGCCATAGCATTATGATGATCGATGATCCGGTTAGGATCCATAAACTGCTTCCGCTTGAAGGTGCTGTTTCATTTTTCGGGTCGTGCTTCAAGGTTTATACAGTGAAAACAAAGTGAACAAAGATTTTAAGTACGGGTATCTGAAAATGGGATGCCTGGTAAGGGGCGTGTAGGTTTTTGTCAGGGATGGTATGGTAAGCCCGTTTGTTAATAATCCGGTACTAATCAAACGGGCTTACCGTCTCTGATGAAGTACGGGTATATTAGAACCAATACATCTTATTTTATTAATAGTATATTGCGCTGGTCTATTGGCAAGGGCTGAGGCTTACAGCGACAGACGCTTGGCTTCTTGCCAAGAATTCAAAACGTTCAGACACCGCGAAGTGTTTGCAGATGTCTGAACAGCTGCGGGTGATTAGAAGTGACAATGAAATGCCATCTAATTGAATCTGCCGATCATGCATCGGTTCCCACTTTCCTTTGATACAATGACTCGTTGAACTTCGTTCTCAAACGCTAAGGTAGACAAATACAGCGTTGGAACTTATCTCACGGTGAACTATTAATAGAATTCCATTATAGAATCGCGGGGGACTATTCAGTTGTAACTGACCCTGCGCGTCGATCGTTAAACGGTACAATCTCAAAACAAATTCAATATGCTTTTAGAATCGCTATCGCCCAGTTTCTAGTTCTAATGGTTTCCCAGTGAAGACTAATAATGTCAACTGGATGTGAAGGGATACAAAAATGCTGCCAAGCTGCACGGATTTCTGCATCCTTGTGCAGCGTATTGCTACGGCGGCACAGGACAGCTTGAAAAACCTTGGAATTTCAAATTCGTACTAGGTACCAACCGGCGCAGCAGGCTATAAAGCTCAATAGTAATGATAACAAATTTCGCGTCCGAAGACTGCCTGCGCCAATGCTAACATAAAAAACTCATTGCGAGCGACAGCGTATTTCTGAAAATGAATTCAGGTTAGTGGCAGCGCAGCGCAACTGGTTGCTAGAAAAGTTACAACAACGTTCAGCCTTCATTTCTTTTTACCGAAGCAGCTCGATAATCGAATGCTTACAGTTGAATAGCATCGCTTTTCAGGCAAACTGCGTCTCGCCTTCAGCATTCACTTCGAAGTGGAATCGAGCGCGGGACTACCATAAATGAATGGATTGGAGAAATTGACTCATGCACTCGGTATTCACCCTGTTAAACGATAACGACAACACTGTGCAACAATAAGTATAGAGTTGAGGTTATTACGGTCTACGAGCCGAACAGCAAGTGGATAAAGCTTTCGAACACGTGTATGGGTGATGATCAGTTGAAATTGATAATGAATGGAAAGCAGTGCAAACTCCAAAAGCAAACATTAGTCCTTCAGCAAAGACTTAACTACGTAACTAAACTGCTTTCGATAGAAATGAATATGCTCAATTCGCAGAGCTTTCGGATGTCTGATTCGGTCATCAACGATTAAGGAAAATGGGGTCAGTTAGTCAAAACTTTCGTCTAAATCGTTTCTTACTGAGAATTCTTCTTCGTTCAGGTTTCAATGGATACGGACGAAAAGGCACTCTTTCATTCATGGAAAGGCCACTAGTTCGTTACAGCTGTTTGTATATCGCAGAAAGCAGACGACTACTTTTATTTTTGATATCATCTTCACGCCTCAGCATATGGTAGTACTCGATTATCTGAACTTAGCGGAACTGAGGATCGTTCGGATAATCGAAAATCAGGAAACCCAGATAACTCTTTCGATAACATTTTTGTTTTTACTTCGTTCCTTGTAAACTTTATTTCTCAAACACGTTTTTATATACGAAAGAAGACGAAAGACTGGGTGTCTGGTAACGGGGAGATGGATTTTCGTTTTCGATCTTTCCGCGACTTTTCCCATTCTTTGTAAGTATATCTGTAAAAAACCATACAAACGCCCTACCAAAGAATGGATGAGCAAATCGTTAGAGAAATCGTAGAAAACAATGTACGTAGGTAGCTTTCGGGACGCTCTAGTCCCGTCCTTAGCTTGGTGCAGGACGACGGTACTGCTCTGTTTCGAGTACAGGTTCATGCGTTCTGTTGAGACATCCTGTACGTAGGTGGTGTGGGGAATTATGTAATAATAACAGCTCCTTTCCATTTTAAGGTTCAAAGCTTCTCGTGCAGTTTTAAAAGTTTTCGCTTCCCTGCTGATCCGGATACCCAAACTCCTGTTAATCGAAAGTTCTGCTGTGCATGGAATTTAAGATCACTACTCATCCTTAGAGTTGCACCTGCTGTGCGGGTAACTTTCCATGACGTCGGGATTTTACCCTATGTGGTATCGTTTGCCTTCTTTTTACCTCAATGAACGGTTCGCTTATTTCGCTAGCTTATTTTGTCTTCCACCTGATCGCTGAAAGCAATACGGAGAAAGGTCACTTTGCCGTACAGTTACAGGTGCAGCAAAGGAAGACAGACTTCTTTAAAAGTTTGCCCATGAAATAAGCAAACTTTACGATATGCTAAGATAGAAATTGATAACGGCTATCATGTCTGTAGGCTCGTTGTTTCACATTTGTTGTAATGTCACCGCTGTGGTCGGTCGAACGGAC
>KN538414.1:347262-362211 GCA_000797535.1 Trichuris suis
CCTGTATATAGTTTTCAATACACCCTGTCGTTAAAATCCCTTACGCTTGTGCTACCGGTATGAATCTGAGACACTTAAAGCAAACAAAAAGACCAAAAACCTTTGAAAATCGTGCAACGAGAGAAATTAGACGTAGAAGAATTATTTTTGTTTACGGAATGGATCCTGTCTATCAAGTGAAAAATAGAATTCCGGAGCTTTCGGATGGTTTACCGTAACTCGTCGTCAGCAGACTAGACTACCTGAAAGCTCCGGAATTCCATGTTTCTCTCGACAGATGGGATCCATTCCGTAAATAAAAACAATTCTTCTAATATCACTCGTGTAGCAAGAAAGGACAGAAAGAAACTCTTGAAAAACAAAGTGGAAATAATCGCAAAATGAACTTTAAAATCAGCATTTTTCATCGAACTTTGATCACTACATGGCCAGATATTTGCGAATTTTGTATAATTTGAAGCCGACAAAGTGTAACGATAAAATTTTCAGCAAAGTTTTTCAGCGATAAAATTTTCGCCAATTCATAACAAGTCGCGGAACGATTTACCGTTGCTCAACGTTGCTCTCAAGTTTAGACCATACTTAACATGAAAGCACAAGACTTAAACACATTAACGGCATCGGTAACTTACCTCACGAGAAGCTAGAAGAAGATGGCAATGCTTAGATGTGTTCAACAACGCGTCAGCATATGCACGTGTAGGATTGAAATAGCCTGATGCCAAGTACAGATCATACTGATCGCTTTGGTCCGTGTCACGTACGAATTGAATGATAACTTGATCGTCAGTATGAAGGCCTACTGCACCCAACTGAACCAACGGGTATACGACGGTGTCACAATTATGAGTCACCGCATTCTGCTGTTTTGTCCGCCATCGTTCAAGTAAACACTGGATATCTCTCTTTAAAATCTTGCAAAACCGAGAATAACTTCCTAAAAGAAAATATTATACACGCTCTGTTGCTTCCTGGAAAATTTCCAGAAAAAGGCCGACAACCGCCGCGCTCATCAATAATACATAATAACGCTTATTCCTGTCAGCTGGTAATTTTCAAAACATGATGAGGCCATACAAAAATCTGAACTACCACAATATCCAATTGCCGAAGCTCTGGTAAAGATACAACTTTATGACAGTCTTAACAAATTCTTCATTCTACTGTATTGGTCAAATAATTATCATGGATATGAAAGGCATACATCACAACTTCTAAATAATGAACACTTTTCGATGGGTGGCTGAAGAAAATTATCAAAACAAAATTTGAATCTTGTCACATAGGCGCCCCACAGTCTGAAAAATGCAGGTTCCTCCCTGCCAAGAATGCTGATCACCTCGTTCTGCTCTTACTTAAGCCTATGCCAAAATATAAGCCTTAAGTTTAGGCTTAGGCTTAGATAAGGGCAGGACAGAATGGCCGGCAAATTTACAGTATGATGGGTGAGGCGGCTAAGAGACAAGATCCCGCAGTTTTCTTATTTTGAGAATCCATTCAATGATTGTAAGCAACAACGTAAAAGTAAGCGAGTATTTGCAAAAAACAAAACAACACGTTATCGCTGAGGACAGATCATGGCTATATCGGAAACTTCGGAATGCTTGCTTTTTGGTGTTAGTACATTAGACGGGTTTACTGTAATTTCAAGCATGGAAACGTATGCAGCTGTTGCGAAAAAGGCATCCATTAATAAGCAATATCTTAATTCAATTCTACCTTGGCGCAAAACTTCACTGAATACAGTGCGCCAAGAAATAGTCTAGAACGGTATTACAGTAAAAAAATTTAAGATATGTATAAAATCAGAAAAAAACGACTAAGAGAACAAAACAGACACTAACCATTATAAGGATGCTCCGGGCAGCTATCATGCAAAGTAACGGCTCCATTCGGTGTCAGACGAAATGACATCCTTGCGACCAAGTTTATCAAATCTACGTAGAAGTCAGCCAAGTTTGCATTTCTGAGTAATACGTAGCGATCCTGACGGTTTGTGAAGTAATTCGTGCTCAAATTTGCCCTGAAGAAGCATTTCGGGACGTACATTTCAATTCCGAAGATATCATAGTTAAGTGAGGCACGTTTGCTCTTACAGAAGTAAATGTATTTCTACTCGTATGTGAAATGTAAACGAAAACTGAGAAAACTAAATGTCAAATGAAGCTCGAAAAATTGAAACCAGACTGGGGCGAAGTAGGGTGGATCCCATCAATCGCTGAAAAGTTGCTCAACTCTGGCATATCTGTCTAACGTGAGGCTTTAAATTAAACGCACGTTCAACATTAGTTTGACAGCAATAGTGACCTGTTGGACTTTATTATTAACAATATATTTACGGATTAACTTGCCGCCGTCTGCCTGCACAACTCTGTTGCACAATCAGTTTGTGCAGAATAAGTTGTGCAGACAGACGGCGGCATCCGGTTTTGTGTTCGCCAGTCTGTTCCAATTCAATTTTTCAACGACAGCAAAATAATCCGTAAATATATTGTTAATAATAAATAATTGCCTCATTGCGGTGTTGAAGAAGAGGTTCCAAAAATCTGCTGAGCTGAAATTATATACTTCTGGGCTCAAAGGTCGCTGCAGATACCCACTGCAGCCTCGAAATTAATACACGAGTGCTCCTTGGAAGCCTTGGAAAATTTGGACAAAGCATTAAAAAGCAGAGACATCAAGTTTAGGTCAAAATAGCGTACAGCCAAGTCTACTGCTTTTCTAGTAGTGATGTGTGGCTGCTAGAATTAGAACATACGCAGAGCTGAGAGCAATAGAAAGGTCAGTTAAGCCAATATTGCAAGAAAATTAGCCCGGAATATTCACTGAAAGGTCTAATGATTTACATTCGACGCTGACAACAGGATCAGGTGGGTCCCATAAGCTTCGCTTTTAAACATTTCAACGTTTTATGAACTAGCTGATTCCGCAGAAAAATAAATGAAAACTTATGCATTCAACACGAAATCGTGCGCACCTAACGTAATTTCATCGTCACAATAGAAAACCTTGTTACCCACTGATTATGATGCAATCATCAATCACGTAAATTTTCATGTGCTGAACTCCAATTATCTCATTCCATCGCTGCGGCAGTACCTTTTTCCAAAAGTTCCGCAAGAGCGGAGAGTGAAATAACGCCACATCAAAACGATTCGGAAACTGTTTCTTCAGACTCAGCAATTTGGTGCAGGAATTACTTTCTCCTCGAGATGCTCGACAATAGTCCAACAGAACAGTTCCTCTTAAGTCGCTGTTTTTACTGAACGATTCCAAAAAGCAGGAAACCTCAAGAAAACTTAATAGGCAAAGCACAGGAAACACGTCGCACCGTACCAGCTCATCCTCTTTTTCACCAGTACCAAAATATAGCGACGCAAAATGTATACGAGTTTTTGCTGTGCCGACAAGCCCCTGAAAGTAGGAATAAAACGTAAGTTCAACTAAAGTAGTTAAAGGCATACCTTGAGTTTCGAAAAGAATTCATCCGGAGAACGAATTATTGATACCGCGTCACCGTTTAGGTAAAAAAATGGATTGTCCTTAAAAACTAGACCTTCAACTAGCGCGGACATTTGCTTTTCTTTCAAACGGATGAACAGGGACCGGATATTTACCGTAAACTAATAGTTAGGTAAAGTAAACTTGACACTTTTAATATTATCCACGCTTAATAAGTTTTTATGGCGTAATAAGTTTCCGAGCTCTGGATAAAAGACAGCTATTTAAAAGTTTTCCGAAATATAGAACGTTTACTGCACGCATGACGACTCGCCGCCGCCGCTGACGGACTGTCGAGTTTGTTGTCCGTTAGGCAACATTACCGTGGTCATTCTACCACGACTACCTTGTCATACCAGAGTCGGTTGCCCTCTTCGCGCCGCCGTTGTACCATTCGGTTAAAAAGTTGCTATCTGTTGTTTTCGCATTCCAGGGTACATTGGGCTCATCGCGCCGCCCTTTATCCCGTGCGTCTAAGTGCAGCTACCTCACTGTTTCTTATTGCCCTTTATTGAGAATTCGGATCTTTGGACTATCTGCTCACATTACGTAAAACACGTACTGTGAGCGAGAAATAGTCAGCGAGCCTCCGTTAGCATTAATGGTTAAGCGCTACCGCTTCTTTAGCATCGGAGCTCTTAAAATACGTTTTCAGAAGTCGAGAAAAGCTTGCTGGGCATCCTGTTCTGCCCTTACTTAAGCCTTATGTTTAGGCTTAGGCTAGTTAAGGACAGAACATGATAATGTAACACGCGGGGCTAACACAAATCGTTTATTCGTCTCAGACACAGCTACACACAACGACCAGCCAACTCGCGACCTACCTCCCCAACTACCGTCCCTTTCCTCATTCTCAGGTTATCCACTCTACTGATCATATTCCGTCGCATTACAATAATTGCACCCTGCAACTGCGTCGTGGCGAGTTGATAATTTGCGGAGGGACGTGCACCGTGGCGCCGAGAGGTAAATGAACATGAACATTACGACAGGTCAGCGGGAAAATGGCTATGATGGATGACGAATGTAAGTAAGAGAAGAACTACAGGTAACTATCAGTCGTCACTGGAGCATCCTCATTGAGTCAGGCATGGAAAGAAGCTCTTGGTGTTTTCGCTATAGCATTACTATCTTCTTGCAATATTAGTTGAGGCATACCGAACATTGTTACGGAACACTGTACAATCATATGTGTATGCATACTAATGGTTCCTATTCACGATATTCTACTTTTTATGTCCACAACAGAATTGCTGTATTATAAAGCAGTGTTGACGACTGAGGCGTCAAAGACACCGAAGAATGCGGCTGCGGCCTCTTAGACACTCGTACCCAGCCACGCGTCCCGCAGCCGACCGTGCTCAAGGTGCACCGTAAGCGGCTTAACCGACGGTCGTCTAGACGTATTATGCAAATGCCCTTCGTCCCGGCTTTACCGACGGTCGTCTAGACGTATTACGCGAATGCCCTTCGTCCCAGCTGTTTTCCCACGACCGTTCGCACACCTCTCTATATAAGCACCTCATGACAGCGATCCACTAGTGTCGCTACCAGATTTACGACTGTGTGGTTCGTGTATACTGACAATTAAATCCATTTGGTTAGCAGTATCGTACAAGCAGGCTTGTATGAGGTGATTTTTCTTCTCCTTCTCCTCATCGTAATGGGACAATTATTTATTATCAACAGTATATTTACGGATTAATTTGCCACTGTATTGAAAAAACTGAATTAGAACAGATGAGCGATCGCGAACCGCCAGCCGCCATCTGCCTGCACAACTAGTTGTGCACTAACCGGTTACTGCTACAGCTACTACTTACAAAGAGAGTTTAAAGAGAAAGTGACGAGAAGGTACAACGTAACTGAGCAATCCATAAACGTGAAAGTTTAAGTCTGTAATGAAGAAGTTAAAGAAACTAAGGAGGTAACAGGCTAATTCAAGGGTTTTAAGCTTGTCAAGATCGGTTGCACGAATCTCTGACGTCTGATAGGTTCTAAATTTTCAGTATGGGTCCGTTATGTTTCGTCGCAGTCGTTTCACCGTGGCGCTTCTCCGTACCACGGCTGAAGTCGGTTCGATACCTTCCAGTTCAAGGTTTACCTTAAGCCTAAGCCTAAGCCTATACCCATACCCAAGACAGCATTGAATCAACTTGGGGCACGCGAGCGACTACGGTGAAACCTACGCGATCCGGTTCGACAGAGATCCATTGATTAAGCGTCTCGACTTAAGATGGTTTCCATTTACGATGGAGCGCTCTGAACGAAATGGCATCGAAAGTCAGACACCCCCTGTATATCAGAGTTGCAGCGTGCACAAACGTCGTCAAGCTGAAGACAATAACGTTCAGTAGCTTCGGCTGAAATGATGGCAGGGCTACCCGACATTAATGATACTAATGTCACTTCCCTGAAATGCTTTAAGATTTTATTTTTCAGTTCCTTAAAATAAATGCAGCAGTAAGACTGTGACTCTCATTGAAGGCATGTCCAGACACCTTGTCCTGCAAATGATATGTGTATCCAACGAATATCTCTTGCCCTTCGTTCGCCTGAACAGTGACGAGAGTTGATCCGTAGCCATTTCCATCATTTTCCTATGCATGAAATATTTCTTTCCTTGAGGCTGAAGCAGTTTTCTTAAAAGTTACGGTTTTGAAATTTGATCTTCTTCAGAATTAAGAAAGAAATATTTACCTGGGTGCATTCAGTTGATATGTAGCGCTTCAGTTGTACAGCCGGCACTTCACACGCTAGTTCTTTCCAAGCTCGTATATTAATCAACCGACATTTTCCTACAGTTTGTAAGTCATCTTAAGCACAGACAAGTTTTGAGTTTTTCTTACCTTTTGTTGTATAAACGTTTATTTTACGGTAGCGCCCGTTTTATATTGTAACAGCCGGAGCTTTCGGGTGTGAGCGTCACCCGTCGTCAGCGGTAACAAGCAGAAAGAAGCACAAGCAGAAGTTGATTCTGCTTGTTACCGCTGACGACTGGTGACGCTCACACCCGGAAGCTCCGGCTGTTACAATATAAAACGGGCACTACCGTAAAATAAACGTTTATACAACATGAAGGCATACGGACCCGTTAAGAAGAACTATGTATTCAATTTCTTACCTTTTGAACCTAAATCTGAGACTATATATGGGCCAATCCAACGGTAGCTACCAGCATGTTTCTTCCATTTATTGTTCCTCATGTACACCAAATCTCCTACGTTGTACTGTTGACCTAGACGAATAATAGTTTTATAAAAATTTATTTGCTTCAGGAATTAACCTCTGTGCTTTGTTGAATATATTCTTTTTTGCCTTTCTTGTGCATTGCGAATGTTACTCACTGCTCTTTCACGCACTCTGCGGTCTTTGCATTCGGCCTTGCGCGCGTTTATTGCTTCATGGGGTATGTCATCCCATTCTTTAATTACCTCACTTTGGCTTGTCTCACCTTCATTGAACAGACAGTCTACTGCAAGCGATAGCCTTCGGTTATACAGCACTTGCGCTGGAGAGGTTCGTAACGATTCCTGATATGAGGATCGATAGCCCATTAAAACCGCGTCAAGATGGAAATCCCAGTCCTCCTGATTTTGCTTAACCATTTTCATTATATGTACCATGATAGTTTGATTTATGCTATAATGTAAATTAGATTTTAAGGCATACGGTCGATAATTCATTTAGTATGTGCCAGAGTAAGCGAAGTACATGGGACAGGGCTGATAAGCCGTAGGACCTCCATATTCACGATTTCCTATAGGCGGATTCAAACCAAAGCAGGGTGCAAATGTATGAAAAATCTGGAGGGTTTAAAAAAGCATCACATGAACTGACCGCGCTCTGCAACATGCTTAATTTACTCGAACGATTCAATGTATGTCAGTAATGTTGAATCTTTTCCTTCCCTCCTTTTCCAGTTGCGGTTTCTTGACAGCTCGACACCGCTTCACTGATGTGACCGTAATTAGCTCACATCATGGTATCCACTATAAGCTTAAGAGTAGGTTGCGTACAGTTATCGAGCCAACCACTAATCTATTACCGGGTTAAGCTTACACAGCTGCTGTGACCATGAGCTCAATATGAGCCAAAATACTCTGCCCATCATCACGGTATAAGCTTGAGCATCCCCCTTGAACCAGACCCATCCTTACAATATGTAATGAAATAAGGGAAATTTTGTCCGTACGTGTGTTCGCTGCCTTTACACGGTGACATGGGACTAATTGACATTTCTAGGGCACCGGTCCGTTGCCGCTGGCGCCCGAGCGCAGCGAAGGTAGACGTTTTGCCGTACGCGGCTCGATACGAGTAAATACTAGCGCGTTTGTGCTTCCGTGCTGGCGGAGATGACCGCGGCACCTTTGCCCACTGGAAGATCAGGGTAAAAAGGTATGAGCGCAACAATTTCACTCTTCGCAGAAAGGTCTGCTTACCGCATGGGAAGTTTGCAAACCTTATGAGAAGAAGGGACGTGTGCTAGCACGCGTGCCGGCGAACGAATAAAGAGAAGACGAGAAGACGAAACGGATGCAGAAAGGGAACAGCGACTGCGTGCGGGTGAGAAACGGAACGGGTGAGAACCACTCGAGCAAGGCTGCGAGGTGAGCCGGAAGCAGAGGATATGGCTCTACGTGAGGCGCAGCGGCTGCGCAAAAGGCGAGGAGAGGAGATGGAGGCTGAAAGAGCCGTGCGACGGCGTGTGGACAAGGAACACAGCAGATCAGTTCGGCAAAACGTCGCATCCATGAGCAGACGAGAAAGCGTGCAGGAGAATTGCCTAGGATTGATGAACAAGGAATGTGGATTCTGTCATGCGCTCTTTTTGGAGAGCGAGGTTGGAAGAGACCTGCGTCGCATTAATGTTTGCCTCAACTATGGCAGCGTGCAGCTTCCTGACAGATTTTGGCGATTACCGTGATCTCCTTCAGCAGCTTTTTACTAGCAACTCCGAACGTGCAAAGGACTTACGCGGTAATATTCGGAGATTTAATGCGGCTCTAGCAATGGCTTCTACGGGACTTAACTGGATATCCCAGCTGGCAGAGGTCCCTACTGCCTTCGAATCTACGGTCAGGTATATCACTTTGCGGGACCCCTTCATCCAGCACCGGGTCAACGCCCAGCCTACGGGCAGATTTACATCCTCGACAGTGAACAAGCTGCGGAAGAGAGACTCAACAACTTGAGGAACGCTAACTGTGACCGCCAGGTAATGACGGATCTCGGCTCCCTGTTCTCTCGCATGAATCCCTTCGCTGGAGCGTACAAGATGATGGCGGAGGTCGAACGTGAGGAAGAAGAAAAAGCTGCGAGAGAGGGAAGGTCAGCCGTACGCATGAAGATGATTTCCGATACTTCGTAGAGTACAGACAGGAGAACGTACAACGTTCCTACGAGCAATGAAGTCGCGGTGATATACGTTGGAGAGGACGATGACATTCCTGCGACTCGCAGCCTCGCTATACATCCAAGGAGCGGCGTACTACTAAACATCCGCGACATCGATGGGATCTGCGACCCGGTCAAGCTCAGTCTTTTAACTGCATAGGGCTATGGCTGCCCTCAGAGGTCTTTTCCCATGGCCAGCTTCGTGTTGCACTGTCTCGAGTGAAGTCTGGTGAGGGGTTTCTCTTTCAAGGAGACTGCAGCAACATGCCGCTCAGTGTGGTGTACACAGAGGTTTTGTAGCCTCCCTGTTTTGGCCTTATTTTCCTCAAGTTCCGCTCACCTATTACCTTGCCTGTTGCTCTAGACTCTACAGCTACATTCTTTCCTGTTTTTACCTTCGTTGCGAAATGATTCCGGACGACATCACATGCCCTCTTTGAGCAGCTTTTCGACAACACAGAGGGGAAAAGGCATGGATGGTGCAGAGTGACCTTTTCTTTCTTTTCGCTCCGCTGTTTCTCCGGGCACAGCAAAACGAACAGATGCTGAATTGAAACGGCTTCATTTACTACGGAGTTCACGAACGGAAGTAAAAGAATGAAAAAAGGATGTCTAATCACAGTTCCTCATCCGCCCAGGTGTGCACTCTCAGTAGCCTTCGAGTTCCGTACACGCTAAGCAAAGTAGCAACTGAAATCATAAAAGCCAGTATTACGAAGAAGGTCTGGCGCAGACCAGTCGAGAATGTCGCCGCGTAGCGACGACAAGAGCGGCTGGTTATATCATAAAGGTTGTAGGTGTGTCTACGCGCATTGCCCTTGAGTGGAAGAACTGCATGAGGGATGTAACAGCCACCTCCCTCATGAGGAACCAGGTGAAGTAGGGGGTCCTGGCCAGACGGTGGAAATCGACGAGAGCCTATTCTCGAAGAGAGTTCCACGTCGATCAAATGCACAATCGCAATGGGTTTTCGGTGGTGTGTCGAGAAGCTGGTGAACGTTTCCAGGTGCTTGCAGTGGATCGCAATTGCTGAACGCTTATAACGGTATTAGATATGACCTGGCGGCACAGTGCTTTCTGATGAATGGTGCGGCCGCCGGTCTTTCCGGCGAAGATTACACGTATTTGCGGGTGATCCACTCGGTCCATTTCCTCAACCTGATGACTGCAGCCAACGCTCAGAACGTGGAAGAGTACATGATATTAAAGCTTCTAACTGTTACGAAGAGTCCATTTATTCTTATTACGTGATATACAATGTATCAATACACCACTTAGACACAGTGAAAAATAAAATCTGAACAGACAAACACAACTTCTTTTAACGGGTACGTAGGTCCTCATATATGATCTATTTAGAGCAGTTATTCTCAAGGGGACTCTACCGCCCCCTGGGAGCCCTGGAAGATTTCAGGGGGGCGCTGGGTGTGTTGCAAGGCTGAAGGGGTGCTAGGAGACCTAACACGCTACTGAGAAAGAAGCAAGTAGAAGTTCTTTCTTCTTGGACGCCGGTTAAGTGGTGGTTGTAATGCACAATGCAGACGAATAGCAGAGAAAAAATTCTCCCGGAGCTGGAATAATTCTCCCTGGCATGACTCGGTGTCCCGCAGGTTAACTGCGTATGCAAGTCGCCAGTCTGAACTCTGCCTCAAAAGAGTGGGTCGCTGACTGCAGCTGCGGTAGACGCCTGTGACATTAGTTGCAGTTGTCACAACAGCGTTCCAGCTCATTCTATGGGTGACTCAGGATGAATTAATTCACCTCATGCATATTGCTAATCTGCTTTCCAGCGAGAATTAATTCTAGATGATTCTCACTGGTCAGCTTTATTCCTAAATTTAAGAAATAAGGTTTCGAACCATCGCTTGTCCTTTTCCATTTCTGCAGCTTTTTTGGGCGCGGAAAGCACCGGTAGGGCGGCAGAAGCAGAAAAGAATGGTCGTAAAGCATCCACAGCTCAATTCGCTCGAGTCAGACGAAGGAGCGGAAGAGGTATGCCGGGCGAATACCAGCGAGAGAGGAAATAGGGGGAGCAGGTGAAATCTGAGCACTGTAGGGGAGCTGGCGCTGAAAATGGTGAGAAACTATGATTTATGAGGATCAGCTTGTTTATGAAACAAGGAAGTTTTTTAGTTTTCCTTTTTAACAAACAGGCTCATGTTTAGGCAAGTTTGTCACGTTACGCCCACTCGATTGAGATTTCATTTTCATTTTATTTGAGGGAAAATCCGAAGCTTTCGGGAAACTGCAGATTCTGTCATCAGCGTTTTCATAATAACCAAGCAAGTGACGCTGTTGAGCATTCGTTGATATTGTAAAGAGGGTGTGTGGTTTATACCATACCGTAACCGTTTATTCATCTCGTCGAAGCTAGGAGGTGCTCATATTAAAAAAAGATGAAAAGAAATGAAGTGAAATGAAATCAGATAGGCGAGATGTAAGAAAGTATGGACCAATGTAAATGGAAGCATGACGGATAAAATAACGTAAGGCGGCGTGAAATAAGAGGAATTACGAAAAAAGAGACGAAACAAATAAATAAAGTAAAATAAAATAGAAGGAAATGAAGTTAGATAAAATATGAAAATAACGTAAAAATAGAAGAGAAAAAGGTTTTTCTGGAGAAAGAAGAGTAAGATAAGGTAAAATAAAATAATAAAATATGGACGTAGAATTTCATATGCATATTTTGTTGTGGAAATGGTATAAACCGCTTATTTTATACCTACACAATTACGAATCTTCGGAGCTTTCGGAGCCTCTCGCACTCCGTTTTCAACGATGAGTATGGGCGAGTGTTTCGTAATTACGCGTGGTGACTCAGACAATTACGAAACAATCGCCCATACTCATCGTTGAAAATGGAGCGCGAGAGGCTCCGAAGATTCGCAATTGTGTAGGTATAAAATAAACGGTTTGTACCCTTTTCCGTAACAAAATAAACATGAAATTTCAAACGCCGTTACCAAGTCTTTCATTTTCGATTATGGACCGAGAATGAAATAAACAGATACGAGAGTCGTCGTCGGTTGTGACGGGGGAAGCTTTGAGGCCGTAGGGAACAGCAGTCCATATCGTGAAAGAGGGCTTCCCATATGTCACTGATTTCAATACCATTATCTCGGATTAAGGAGCGTTTGTGATGCACATATCGCTATATGTTCTTCAATCTTCCTGCGGTGGAACGAGCGTCCCTGTAGATAATAATTTTAGGTTCCAGAGAACCTGAGCAGCGTGACGTATGCTCTGCGACGGCAGGAGCTTTTCAGAACCCATTTCATCGATGTGATCAGGTCTGATGTTGGCCGGCGGCCTCTGTGTGCGGAGGCGTTCGCATCTCGCCGATGCATGGCATTTCTGTATGTGACCACATTTTTCATGTGGTCCTTGCATCTCTTGGTCAGGCTCTGCCCAGTTTCCCCTATGTAAGATGCTGAACAAGTGCAGTTGATTTCATAGACGACTCCTGGAAGATAGTCCGCCGGAATTTTAAGTTTATCGCTCCGGATCATGGAATATACGTCGGCGGCCCTTTTGAACCAAATGATGTAGATAAGGAAATTTCCAGGTTGTCTAATCTTTTCCCCAACCTTGCAAAGTATGAAAGAACCAGCTTTGATTTTTGAGGTGGTTCCACTTAGGAAGCTATGGAAGGTTGAGTTTGCGGTCGATGATCGAGTTTATAAGGCCAACCGGAAAGCAGTTTCCTACGAATGCTTATCGGATGTGTTTGAGATTTTGATCAATAAATTCAGGTTCACATGTCCCAGTCTCGCACCATGTATCATGCCTTGGACGATGCCAGTCATGAGAGAATAGGGGTGATGCGATTGGGAGTTTAGGTACCTACCACCTACGTGCCCTTAAAAGACACCCTACCTTTCATCACATGGGATCATTACGTAAATATATCTATCACCTGCGCATATAACAAGTATGCAGACAGGCTTCTCGTGCAATACGAGCAAAGTTGTTCTATTTATCCCAGCATAAAGGTTCGTCGGATTTCATGACTTACCGTTCTGCAAGACCATTAGTTTGAGGATGATACCGTGAAGCCATCGCTACTTTAATTTTGAGAACTTTGCACATTTTCCTGAACAAAAGATTGTTGAACTCTGGTCCCCGATCGTGAATGATCATATTTGGAATTCCAAAGCTGAAAATTAATTTCAGGTTTCAAAAAACTATCAGCTGCGTTACCTCGTAACAATGTCAAGAAGAAATTCGCCAGCATTATCAGCACTGCGTTCTGCTACCGCTTTGGCGACAGCCCACTTACTTAAATATTCAACTGCAACTATTATGTACTGGTTTCCTCTTGCTGTTCGTTTGAGCGGTCCTATGCTGTCCATTCCCCAACGACGTGAAAGTGTCCTCGAAACCAGTATGGGATGCAGTACTGCAGGGCTGTGTACACTATGTGAACGTTCTTGCTGGCATCTCTCGCATGAATTGCAATAATCGAGCACGTCCTTATACATCCTCGGCCAATAGTATGAGTTAGAAATCTTGTAGTAGGTGTTTCGAATTCCATAGTGGTTTCCACCAGCGAATCCTTCATGTGCAACTCTGAGCACCTTAAGTGTTTCATTTGGCAACAAAATGTTCTTATGAGAGAAATGGGTGCAACTAACTTCCAATTTCTCCGTTTCACCGATGATTACTCTCTTCTTCTGTTTGCTATCTTGATCACGTGCCATGTAAAACAACTTCCCATCCATACTTAGACGGAATTTGCGAGAATTTCTCCAAGCTGCTTTTTTCGAGGCCACAGAGCTGCCATCGAGGTATGTGTTATTGCGAAGATAGGACGCTATGTTTGCTGCTTTGAACGGATCCATTTCCTATTGCAGCTAAAGTCAAAGCAATAATTCTTAAGTCGAAAAAATAAAATTATTGGCGTTTTTTAACGAGAATATTCTCTCGCAGTCTATCCTCTGAAAGCGAGTTCAGGCCTAACCGGAAAGCTCCGGGAATAAGTTTAATGAAGATTACAACCGAACATTTCCGTAACAATAAACTTGTATATCCTCTCACAAACTATCTGCTGAAGTCGAGTTTTCAGGGGCCCGGAGACGAGTCTGGCACATACAGATCGGCAGGCCTGTCCTATGCGCCAGCTACACAAAGAGACTAAACCCCGCCCGTTCGCTGCCCTAAAGTGGCTGCTTTGCCATCGGCTCGGTAGCGTTACCCTGCGCTTTCGGCCTTTGTACTTTGGCATATCTCAGACGGTTGCCCTATTGGTGAGACCATTAAATAAAGAATGTGCTGAAACCAATGGAAACGTAGTCCGCGGTAACGTATCGCACGGACAGGAAGCCCTGAGGAAACAAGGCGATATGAAAATGAAACCGCCACCGAAAGAAAGACTTCGAAACAAAGTACTCCCTCACCTGCACCAAAACGAGATTGTGCAGTGGTGATAGTCGCCGAAGCGTGTGGCCGCAGACGAATGGAAATATACGCCATGGAAACGTATCGCATCGAAAGGAAGCCTTGTGCAAAAGCGGCAAAGCAAGTCCAGGAAACGTGCTGGCATGAAAACGAAACCGCCACTGAAAGGAACGCGAGCTAAACCAAAAGGAGGTTGTCCAGTGGTGACAATCATAAGTCAGGCATCAGACTCGATTAGTGCGAATTAGGTCGTGCAGGGAAACATGGTGCAGCCGGACTACTACGCGCAGCGCGGTTGATCTGCATCATAGATAGACGAGACGGGTAATTCTCTGATTCACAGCTTCCAGAAGCACTTTCCGTCTGTGGCGTCATTCGAGAACGCCAAAGATAAATTGTAGTGCAACTAATTGCAGAAGATTACAGATTCCTGACCCAACGATCACCGTGGCTCAAGCAGCCAAGGCTTCCGATAAGGTTGAACATGCAACCCGTTGTACTGGGCACTTAATTCACATGTTCTTTGTCCAGAAAGAGGCTTTCTTCTAAGGAAAATAAAAGAGATATTATGCATTCAGCATGACCCGGATTGCAGCCACGTTAAAGGAATAGATGTAAGTAGCATTTGGATAAATGTAGTCAACTGAGCGG
>KN538414.1:367078-381854 GCA_000797535.1 Trichuris suis
AAAACGAAAAACCAAAAGTGGAAAAGCCAAAGAAAGTAAAACGCAAAAAAGAAGAAAGAGAGGAGAAAAGAAAAGAAACAAACACAAAAAACAAAAAGGAAAAACCGAAAAAACAAAAAGAAACAAAAACAAAACAAAAACGGTTGGGGACAGGGAATGGGAAACGTTATATGTCCCCGGAGGCCGTCGTGGTCCTATTCTCCAAGTGCAGGTGATTCATATAGACGGCAGCAGTTCGTGGCTCAGACGATGTTTGTCCAGGANTCACTCACTGCAATGCCCTGGTCTCTGTTTATGTGTGGATTGTGTTTGATGTAGAGCGCCTCCTTAATCTTCCTGATCATAAAGTGGCTTTCCTTGCAGAGTACCTTCGCCTGCAGTGGTCTTTCGCATTCCGCCGCATGCTGTGCTACTGCTGAAGTAATGCATACCGATGCGTGTAAATTGGTTTCAGGCAATTTCGCATATGAAGTTTATATGAACAAAGAAATCTTCTACTATAAATATTGTTGTGAATGAGACAAAGTACTATGAACAAAACGTTTTTAAAACTTTTGACCAGAAAGCATCTTAATCACTAAAGATCCCAGTTCCAGTTACTAAAAGTACTAAACTGCTAAAGCACTGCGTAAGACTATCTTGATGCTATGTACATAGGATACACATGAACTATTAGACGAACTCAATGTTTACACTTGAGTCCCACGTCTAACATGTCATACTGCGTTTTGGAATACGTAGACATGTATTCCAAATCCAGGAAAGTTTAAAATCCGGAAAATGTCTGATCCTAAGCATTCCGGATAATGAGTTTTGTAATATACTTAATTTATGATTAATAACTTTCAGTTGTTACAATGAAGTTCTTTGTAATAATTTCTTTTTCTTTTGTAGCATAGCTAACCGAGCGCGACCAATCAGAAAGCAGCATGGGCGAGTGCAGCGTAGCACACCACTAACAGCTCAGTCCTCTGCCTGGTTGTTGTCGCGAACGCTCGCTGTGCTATCGTGAATTGGTGAGTAAACATTTCCTGCGCTGTCTCATTATACCTGGTAGCAGAGCGTGGTTGATCGCAGAAGAAACGGAGTCCATCTCAGTTGGACCATTAATATTTTTTTGCTGTTGAATGTTGAGAACGCGAAGCCATGCTTTCGTGACCTCAAAGCCACCTTAGCTGGTTGCCTCTCAACAGTATTCCGCTTCGTTAGTCTTGGTGACGTCAGCGATCCTTAGCATTGGTGTTCCATCCTCATTGGATAAGTCAAAACGACTTTCGGTAGTTGGAACTTCACCATTTTCAACCATCATATTCGCGGTCTAGGTGACCGTTCCACTGAACATCTGAACACGGCTGACTGAACAACGTTGACGGTTATGTCCTTTAGGGGGACGAGAAACTTGGAGGCACCGAATCGATCGACAATATGGAGTCATCAATGGCACCTCGTTCAGTAGTCCTTTCGGAAACTGAGTATCTATAGTTGCGAGTCAAAATTTGAGAATCTGACCGAGACTTGAGCACGTCGCTGTCCGGATAAAGCGCCTGATAGTCGTACTTGCTGCGCGTGCTGAACCATCTCATCGTCATGAAACGATCATCATTCATCATCAAGTTGTCAATGGTCTTCCGACCTTGCAAATTGATAACGCAAGAGGTGGAAGCCTTGCCAACGCTATTTTCCGCTTCGCAAGTACATCTGCCTGCATCCTCCATTTTGATGCTGTATATTTCCATTGGACAGACGCCATACCTGTAGCTTAAGCTGACTCAGTCCTTATCCACGGGCACACCATCCGTCGTCCACGTGACGGTAGGTTGCGGATGCCACAAGCACAGCAGAGCATCTTGCATTGGTGATTCAATTGAATAAGGCGAGGCCTCAAGTGGAAAGTGAACGTGGGCGGCACGTCTGGTTCCGTCCACGCGGACAGTGTCCAAGTTGGTGGTGACACTCTGTGTTGTAGCAACTGCACGCAAGCAAAGACGAACAAAACTTTTTAATTCACTGACACCCACAGATCCGGCAACGGCACAACCGAAGTAGCAGCGAGAAGAACAGCAGTCAAACGCTGACTCACAACCGAAAGCAAAGGCACCCCCGCCTCGCGTTTATCTCTTCCGTTTTTGACGCTGACAGATACGGATACCGGTTTTGCTTCTTGCCCGATAAGCTACCATGCAGTGTACACTGCCGACGGGACTCCCGATTAGCTGCCGCTGCTTTGACTTGCTTGCCGCACTCTGATTGACCGTTGTTTCTGAACTCTGCGTTCAGGCCATTTGTCCACTTCAGGAGCGTTTTGCACGTTCAGGAATGCCACTTGCTCAGCAGTTTCGTAAGCACTCTTTGTTCGTACAACCTATTCACCGCGGTCCTCCAACTTGGTCCGATTGATGGTCAACGTATAATCGTTGGCTTCGCATTTTTTCCTGTATTTAACGCTCTGCTTCAATTCGCAATCGTCGCGGCACCAGCTAATAACGGCAGGAGAGTCGGCAATCACACGGCGATAGAAAGGAGTGCTTTGACTTGCATGCAAGTAGTGCTGCTGCGCCTCGCGACTATCAAAAAAGGTGTCCTGGTACTTCGAAGGTTCAAGTTTACGCAACGAGCTGAAATGAGCAATCCGGCCAAGCGGCGGGTTCGGTTCAGGCCAGTCAGCGTTATTTCTTGCGGATCGATCTCTGTACTGGTAGTAACTGTCGGCAGCGGTCCTTTGACCCAAAGGTTCCGGCTTTACTACGTCACGTTTGAGCCAAGGATGCTCCAAGCATTGCTACACTATTAGCCAAGCGTTAGGATCTCTGACCAGCAACTTTTTGGTGAAATCCTTCGCTTCGTCAGACACCTCACGAAAAGCGGTCGCATCAAAGATGGCTCGTCATAGTGTACATGGCGCAGTATGTGGGTACTAAAGCAGTTGGACATTTTCAATGACGCTGACGCTGATTCTCTGGTATCGGCTGATACAATCCATTGGCGTGATTACCAGAAGCATGCGCAAATGCTGCGTCAACATAAGCGTACCAGAGAAAAACTCCTGCAACGGATAACGGCTGATTGTGGCAGCGAAGATAGAAGCACAGCCTTAGAAAAGCTGATGGGAAAGAAGCTTCATCAAAGTTCACTGCCTAGCGCACAAGATATGCGGAAGATTTTTCATAATGAGCTCTGTTACTATGCTCATTATACTGTTGAACGACTTTTCTTTGCGAGGTGTGGGTAGTCGCATAACAAAAGAGCAAAAGGTCATGGAGGCAGTAATTGATATGCTGAAAACACATATCATAACTGCGTCAAAGGAATGTTCAAAAGAAAACAATGAAGATGAAGCATCTGCACATCACGCAAACGTATCTGGTTTCAGCACGATGCAGCATAGAAGGAAGGCCTACCCGACGGCACAATCCTCCCCAGTGGTTCGGCGACTACGTGCCCTTCGCAGCTCGAGGGCGAGCCCAAGATAGGGAAGTGCGGATGTAGCATAGCTAACCGAGCCCGACAAATCAGGAAAGGGCACGGGTTTGTGTAGCGTAGCACACCACTAAGAGTTCAGTGTTCTCTCTGGTTGTTGTTGCAACTGCATGCTGTGGTATCGTGAATTTGTAAATAAACGTTTCCTGCGCTGTCTCGTTATGTCTTTTTTCACGGAAGGACTCATCCTGACTTGATCCTCACCTGACAGCATTATCAGAACTTACAAAAGCTACGGGCTTAGAAATCGTTTTCTGTCAGCAGAGCCCTTTCCAATGTGCCTACATGAATGATTAAACCTAAATTAGAGGAACTGCTAGTTTTTGCTACTTCTGACATACATGTAGTTCTCCTATAACGCGAGAGTTTGGCCACTTGAAAATCCTGAAAAATTTCGCGTTATATGAAGTCGCGTTATAGGAGACACGTAAAGTATAGGAAAATCACGATTTGGCTCAAAGCGTCGGAAAGATTGTCTACTTGTAAGCAACAACGGAGAAAAATCGTAAATAAAGCTGCGTTGAAAAAGAAATTATTCTGTATATGAGCTATTTATTCAACCGATAGGCACGCGAACGTACACGTCCTCTTTCACGCGATCTGAATAACACACGTTCTTTCCTTTTATGACGATGATATATTAACAGGGTAACTTTTATTATAGCTCTTCACAGCGGGAGAGTTCAAAGTGGCTTTCAGGAGCGACATCCATGCATCGTTAGCTTACGAAAAGAGCTCCCAGCTCTAAAATAAATGACGTCATAGCTAGAAAAGAATGGAGGTCCATTGGACTCACTTTTTTATCTCGCTATCTTTATTTACGGGCCAACTGCGGTCCTATTAGGCGTAGAAGGCAGCTCCTCATCGTCCTCACATTGTTTCTTCGTCCCAGTAAAATCGAACTCGGCGTTCTTTTGTTTCGCACATGCTCTTTCGTACAGCAGTTGCTAATATGGCTCCAAGCTGCCTCAGACGCCTCTTCTCGCTGTCTTGCTGCGTTCTGCATTACAATCACTGTCTTCAAGCCGTTGTATCCGCTGCTCAGTAGTTTCTCGAGCAGCATGTGACAGCTCAGCAGTGGTCAGCTGCTGCGGAGGAGCTTCCTGATATTCATCATCATCTGCTTTTTCTCTTTCTTCTGCTTCCCCTGTAGCTCATCGGTGGACAGCTCATCCAGTTGATAATTCAAAATGTGCGAATATAGGTTGTCCTCATACGGACGTCGCATTCATAATAAATTACAATCACGGTTTTTGGTCCGTTAAAAAGGACCTAAAACCGTGATTGTAATTTATTATAATTCAAAGTGTCTTTAACATCCTGCTATTCCACTTCTTCAAAGCCTAGCCAGCTAAACGCAGCTTTCAGTAATTTCCCATACTTGACCATACGGCACAAGGTCTTTAAAATCGCAGATCAGATCTGGAGTAAGTTTCCGCCAGACATGATACACGCATTGTTTCGATACGTCATTCCAGGTTTCTACGATTTTGTTAATATGGCCATTCTGAGGTTATAGCTTCTGATATGAATCAGAAACTTTTGTCACAGTAGAATCACCGCTTCGCTTGTATGTGACTTATGAACGCACATAATATCCAAAGGCGGTCAGTGTTCGCTCCTATTGGATGAAAACACAGGGAGACTTTGCCATACGCCCACGCTTTCCAGCCGGTAAAATCGCGTATGAGCGAAAACAGAATCGCGTTATGTGAGAAGCTGTCACGGTTTCAAAATCGCGTATGAGCGAAAAACGCGTTATACGAACACGCGTTATACGAGAACTACCTGTATATCCTCAAGGCGGTAGCAGCTATTTAACTGCCCCGTTAAAAGCTAAGAAGCAATGTTCGAAGCTTCCGGAAGCAGTGTATTTCCCTCGTCAGCGAAAGTTCAAAGGACCTGGGCAGCTACGCTGTTGCTGTCGCCTTGAAAACTATTCTACCCAGTTGCGAAACTTGCCTTTGAATGAAGATCTGTACTGTTTCCAAATAGCGTGAGAACTCTTTGATATCGTTGTATGATTCTTTAGTCGCGGAATAACAACTTCTAACGAGCACAAAGTGCGAATATCTCCAGTTTTATGAAATTTCGCTTTTGCCAAGACAATGAACTTGTACCTAAAGGAAATGACCTAATGTGCTTTCCAAATCTAAAGGAAATCACCTAATGTACCAATGGATGGGTGTCTGCTTCTTGAAGAAGGGCAAAGGACGGAAGTAGCTCTCAGAGTATTCCTTGCAGTACTCATGTCTTATCGGTCCCGAATTATCCGCTGAAGCGAAGTGTAACGCAGAGTCAAGAGCAGTAAGCGTGAAAACTACAAAATGCTCCTTGAACTACGCTCATCATCAGTTCACCATAGCTCTCAACTGTGTGCATGCGTATGTGATTTACGTTGACTTCGTTAATCTCTTACATTAACAGAAACAGGCGCTGAACCCTGACCTTGGACATCGAAACAAGTATGATGATAAAGATGCAAGCTTTAGAGATCTCCACGCGCAGAAGGATATAGACTAGTGTTTCTCAAGCTCAGGGACGCGAACGCCCTCTGTGAGAGTTCCGGAGCGCTTACGCCCCCTATTTTGATTGGTCAATTTCGAGCGCGCTGATTGCCTCCAGCGGAGGAAGGGGGCAGGGGGTAATTGGCTCAGAAAGTTGGAGATGAGAATGTAAGTGCACAAGTTTATATGGGAAAGTTTGTGCACAACGCTGTAGTGATTGGTCAACTTCGCGAGAGCTGATTGGCTAAAGTGGTGAGGGGGACGGCGTCCGCTATGAAAGTCTGAATGCAAGCATCCTGGCTGAATACCCGAGCCGCGGACCATACCTTCCTTTCTGCTTCCATACGATGGCTGAGATGGGGCATGTGCTTCCCTGAGCTCAAAAGTGCCCCAAGCTCCCCCTTAGCTATTTGTTGTGACCCCCTGGATTTCAAAAACGCCCCCTGGTGGGACACATGCCCCACCGTGAGAATCACTGGGGTCTTGTAACGTTCGTCACGGAATGAGGACTCACACGAAGGGATTACGTAATCGAGGTCAACCCGCGTAACAGGATTAGGGATAATTCCATTAGCGATGGCGCCTTGTTCATTAGAGCAGAAGACGCCTAGTATAGCGTGCAGCACGTCAACTGCGACCTTGAACACCTGTGGACGCTTTTTTGTCAGGGAAGTTGTGGAATAAAAAGGCAAAGCGAGAACTTCACAGGCACCATTATGTCTGGTCAGTCAATCGCTACCGCAGTGCAAGAAGCTCTATTCCCGACAATGCAGGAAAGCACCGCGGTGCAGTTTCTCCATGAGCACGGAGTGCTCCTCCGTGAGAGGGACTGCATGTGCGGCAACCCAATGTCCCTGTCAATGCAGGAAGGCGGCTGAACTCCTCAGTCGCTCAAATTATTCGTCGCTCAAGCCGCTATTGCTCATTGCTGCTCTGCATTAACCGAAAATTCGCCAAAACAATTTCTGTAGGCTGCCTAAGCCTAAACCACAACTAAATACAACTAAACCGTTGGTCCTACTTTTTCTGCGTAAACTGAAAATTAGAAAAACTGGCACTGCGCGTACAGTCCGGCTATTCCTGAGAGCACTTGTTGAGCAAGCAGACTGCACACAGTCGGCTCAGTGTAGAAGCTAAAACAAAGCCGCCAGATGATCGGTCTGCACGGTAGAATAAAGCCGCCACAGTTCAATGGCCTCTTACGGCGCACTATCACGGATCATCAGTAACCCGATTATCAATCATCACAATGCTATGACATAACTGGGGGAGCGCTGCCGCGCGTGGTCAAATTCCGGGGACGAACGTTACAAGACCCAATCACGGATATAGACGATGGTGGCATGTTAGCAGATGATCCTCTGCCTCTATCTTTCTCCAAAGTCAAGTGTATCTCCCGTCAACCCGATAAGTTTTATTCCTTCGCTTTGAAGGCGGCCGTGATGAATTTGTTGTGGCTAAGCGAAATTACTGTACTCATGTTCTGCAGAATACTGGGAGTCTTGTAACGGGATGTGGAATTTTCATACTTGTCTTCAGTCATGGCTTTTCCTGTTTTCGTCACATGGATACCTGCAGATAAACTATCCAACTGCCAAAAAAGGATGACAAGGTGTGATAGAAAACTGGACCGGGATGTAAACATAGGAAAACGTGCGATACGAGAAAAACGAAGCGAAATACACAACTGAGAACGTGGTATATCTGATCAATCATGAAAGCTGTTCTGCTTGCTTACATGGAATCTATTCTTTCCTTGCGTTGAATTAACTTGACCCAAGCAACTTTCTCATGATTTATAGTGTTCACACCGGTTGAAGATTCTGCACTTGTTAGCGTTGAAAGCAGCGAGGTTGGGTGGGATAGGCTCTGAAAGCTCCGCTGCTTTTGAATTGATGTTTCATGTTCAAATAAATGATTTCCATTTCCTGTATCAGAAACCTTTAACAAAAGTTGCATTTTCATCAGATTAACTTACTGATCTGTCCACTGGTGTGATCCGACGAACTCACTAATCTGGCATCCGTCGCACCTGAGCAATGTTGTCCAATGTAATTGCTCTTCTGACAAGTTATGGACCATTTTGAGAGAAGTCTACATGACGCAGTTTCTTGTCTGGTCGATATTTTCTTGTGGCTCATAGGCTTCCAGAGAAATAAAGGCAGTAAGTAGTCTTGAAGCACCGTTTCTGTCGAGACTGCAGAAAAACTTCTAGTGCTTCGCGCTAGTTTTCATTATATATGTGCGTTTATATACTTTGACTAGCTGCACCAGCCAAACAATTGAAGAATGGTGATGCTTCTGGTGTACAAGAAGATAAACAAACATTGAAAGGTTGCCCTGCAGATTTGCTCATGGAGGAGAACGATGTGGTATTCAAGCTTACTGCCACGCTGAAAGGTAAGATTTTACTTGATTAATTCCGTTACGGCAACTTTAATTCTCCTTCAGTGTTACCGCAAATGTTTCCTGAACAAGTTTTCAGTTCTATATCGCAGAGTAAAATTTCTTCACCTCAACTTTGCGAAACAAGGTGCACCTACATCATACGGTAGAAACGCGTTATCCTTCACAGATACGCTTTCGGTAAAGGGTAAGGAGAAAAGTTTTGGAAGCGCTTTATCCTGCTTCCAAAGTTGACAGAGGCGTTCCTGTCTGAACCAAGCAGTAGATTGTTTCAACTCGATCCATATTTCAAGTGAACGCACAGCTTCATTCGTACTAAACGGATCCGGTAGGCAAGGAACGCTTGTGCTCCGTCGTTTGACAGTGACCATAGCTTTGCTTCACCCAGTACAGTAGCCACAGAGCGTCCCATTGTTTCTACTCAGACCATTTGTTCGCCTGCTGCTAACGTCTTAATGCTTTTGGTTCGATACTGCCTTTGAGTTCCTTTATTTTTGCCTCATCTCTCTTGGGCCGTTTCCTTTGGTTCGCTGCCGTTACTCTGCGGTCATTCGTTCAACTCCCCCATTTATAGTGCTAGAATTATTGCCTCTACTCCATCGCTTATATGGTCAGAGCTCAAACAGAGACGGAAGAGTGTTTCCTACCTACCAGATCCGATTTGTACGAATCAAGCCGTGCATGAATTTGAACCGTGCTTTAAATTTAAACGCCCTCAAGCAGTACAATCATCTTAAGCTCTGAAAACGGAAGAAGAGAGTATCGAATAGGTCTTCTTTATCACTGCCTCGCAAACATCCTACCGTACCTCGTAAAATGCAAGTTCTCTTTAGAAAAATGCTGCCAATCCTATATTCCGTCCACACTGTGAAGCATGACTGCCATCTTGCTCAGCCCTTACCAAAGCGTAAGCCGAAATTTAAGCCATGTTGTCAGGTTTCGGCTTAGGTAAGGGCAGAACGGGATGGCCGGTAAACCTACAGTAAGACGATTGGCTACGGCACGTTTTGTTACGGCTATCCCGTTCTGCCCTTACTTTAGCAAAAGTCGAAGTACAAGCCGTATGCTTAGGCTTAGGTATTGTCGGAATAGGAATGGCCTTTATGCTTGCCAGTTAGAGCAGAACAGGATGGCGGGCATTTTTCTGCAAATGAGCCTGCATTTCGTGCGCTGCGTAGGTTGTTTGCAAGGGTTTGAGGTACAAAACCCTTTCGAATGTTTCCCATCTATCTGTTGCTGTAAAGAAGTTTGCACAAGACTAGGCTTAGAGTAAATGGGTGTTTTAAATGGACTTGATGGAGTCCCACTGATGTCTAAATGCCCGACTCTTCTCATTTCACCCATTACACTGGGAATTTTATAACTAGAACTTGATAAATAGGGATGATGATCAGTTCGCTCATCTAAAAACCAAAATACTCAACGTAAGAAAGTAAGGTTAAGAGCTTTGACAATGCGTCGAACTTTCGCCCAGCTTCATTGGCAGCTCGAAGTTTCCAGCAAAGTGATCATTTCTGTGCGCTCTGTAATTTTGTATCCACTGATGTGCGTTAAACTGCTGTTGCGGTACTTTCAGACTTTTCACGTACTATCCTAGGGGAACCATTTAGTTCCTACAAAGGATCTTGGCCTTTTTCTCTGGTCATAGCTATGCACAAGTCTTACTACATGCCTAAGTATTTTTATCCGCAAAAGTGAGCAAGCAAGTTGCTTCCGAAAAAACACGAGAGTGACTTATTCATTGCAAATTGGTAAAGGTAATATGAAGCTACTTTTTTATCTTGCTCATCATTATACTGTATTTTTTGAATTGCTCGCCCTGCGTTCAGCGATTATTCTTTGTTCCGCTCCTTACCTCCGTTATCTACCGTAGTTTTTTATTTCCTTTTACCGTGGTGCTGCTAATTGTTCAACAATGTCACTCGGAGACGATGTATCATCAATACAGTCAGAACGGTCGGGGCGCCTTCTGCACCTCTCCAATTATGCGTCTCGGAATAATGCCATGCGTCGTGGACTGCACGCTGTGAGCACTCGTAACGCTCCTGACTGCAGCGGAAACTTCTTGCTCAATTCCGATCTCACAACAGAGAACGTAAGTGCGTTTGCTTTCATTGCATTTGTTATCCGTTGCTTGCGACATACCGTCATTAAATTTTCCCTTGCTGTTGCCATTCTCTGAGGATTCTGATATCCTGGTCAGTAATTGCTTATATGTACCGCTTTAGCTGATCGCTTGATGCATTGTTACCCGTAAAGCTGCACTTCGCAAACAGGTGCCGCAGCTAGCTTTATGGGTATTCCGTTTTCTCATTTGTTGCGTTTAGGTTGCTGTTGTCTTTTGTTCCTTTAAGTTTTGCGTTTCTAAGATTGCGAGAAATTTGTCTTATCGATTGTATCAGGGCCGGTTTTGCCAGTGCAAGCTGGTGGACGTATATTTTTATGGCAAAGGTCAAAATTGCACCTGCGCACCAGGTGGTTGCTAAGCGTAGGCCGAATCGTTGTTAAATTTTGGCAAAGCGAATCAAATTCGACCATGAATCATGTAGCTATTTGTTAGGAGTCTTTTTAATATGATAACGCGTCGTTGTAAATTTCATCCCTTGTTTTCGTTTCAAATGAATTGTCCGCAGCTGGTTTCCATGTTGAAGCAGCCTTGAGCATCTTGGCGTGGCTTCCGTATTTACAAATGACCCTGTTCAAAACTGCCTTGCGCTTCTCATTTCTCTACGATTATCCGATCATCTGCTTCGTCGCGCGTTGGTTACAACCTTTGCTAGAAGCCGTCGGGATCTTTGAAAAGGTTCCGCATGACGGAGTGTGGTCGTGCGTGCTGCCACTGAGACGGCAAACTGGTTTCTGATTCGTTGATTAATTGTTTTTTAGTGTATAGTTCAGATGAACGAAGCAAATCAAGATGATAACTGGGCTGAAAACACCACATGTCTCACAGGGAACACAAGCGAGCGTTCCTATAACTACGACGATGTAAAAAGATTCAAGCTGCTTTCTTCTGAAGACACCATTAGGGTGTTTTCATCGTCTCGTTGCAGTCGCTTTGCTTCCAATGTTTCTGTTGCCGGAATATGTTTTCTTTCCATTGCTAGCCCTATTGCTATGATAACCATTCCGAAAGCTACCCGTATAATTCAGCTTGCTCATGTAAATGATACTGTTCACAGTTCAATCAGTAATGGAAAAAACCCATCTGCATATTGGCAGACTAGCGACTGTGGTCCAGATTGTGAAGGTTTATTAATTGGCTTTTCAGTGAAGATGACTATAATGTTATTCGGCATATGGGCATTATTTGTAAGGCGGTCGGGCGCCAGTTTACCTCGTCTGTATCTATCCCGAGCGTGCTTGTTGGCATTTCTTTTTCTATGTATTTTTGCTTATTGGCTATTTTACGTTGTCAGAATTGTTCTGCGTTATGAGACCGACTATAATGTTATTGTTACTTACGCGCTTTCATTAGTTGACGCACTTCTGTTTGTTCATTACTTAGTAATTGTCTGGGTCGAGGTACTTCACAAACGGCCCAGTTACCGGGTGCACGTAGTCCGTTCTCCAGATGGGGAAAGTCGTACTTACATTCTTGGCAACCTAAGCATTCAACGGGCTGCAGTATTTCTGCTTCATCACTACTATCGCGAATTCCCGGTTTATAATCCGTTCTTGGACCGCTTGCCTACACGCGCAAAGAAAAGCAACGGCTCCCAAGTGGGATCTACAGTAACGCCGTTCAAGAGTACGTAGACATTCTGATGTATCATTTAGCTCGATTTTTTCCTTCAAGTATACGACGTTGATGGTCGGAGCGATAATGTGAATTTGCCCGAAGTTGACGCCAAGGCCATCATGGCAGCTGCTGCCAGGAAGCGAGACGCGGGGCACAATGAACGTTTCTACGAAGAAATGGAATGGGAGAGACGTGTACGGAAAAGAAAAGCGAGACTTCTGACCGCTGCTGAAGAGGCTTTTGGCCATGTCCAAAGAATTCACATGGAAAAAGGTGCTCTACGCTTCTCCGTTTTTAACTTTGCTAATTTGTGGTCTTTTTCAGGAATCTGTGCTCCAATGGATGCCTGTGAAGCAGCACAAGCCGTTTTTCCCGCGTTGGCTAGGTCGCTCCAAAAATATATACGCGTAACGAAGCAGCAACCCCGTCATCCAGCGGAAGCTATTCTTCGTCATCTGTCCAACTGTCTCACATACGATATGTCTGCTCGCGCTTTTCTAGAGCGCTTTTTTGGTCCGTTCGAAAGTCCTGATGTAAGCTGGCATACGTGTAGGCGGAAGTTAGTTAAGAAGTATTTGTAGAATTGTGTCGCGTACGCAAAATGGTCAATCGCTTGTCGATCTTTCGTATCGCAGAATTTATCTCACGGACTGACCTTCCAGCTGCGTTGTCATTCTTCGGGGTTTGATTCGACAGTGTCATTGTTGTGTTCCGTTACGAAACTGCCATTTCTCGATCTAACGGAAGAACCATTGGACCCAAAGGCAGACATGTTCGTGCTCAAATTTAATTCAGAAACTTCAGTTTAATCCATACATGCAGGAGCGACGAAATGGTAATGTATTAGCAGTTTGAATCTCGCGACGAATGCTTTGGCCATTCTTTGCTTTTTATTATCTGTTTGTCATTTACACTTAAGCTGTGCCGTTGTCCCGCTATTGTTTTTGCTAATACGTTAGTTAGCCAACAAGTAAGGTGATCCTTTGGGCAAGAACAGACTGGCGGAAATCGTGTATGGGGGAAAACATAGTTTCCCTCATCCATGTTCTAGAAATAGAATTTTCCGACATAGTTCATATTATTTCGATTTGTTAGCACCGTCTTCCGTCTAATACGTTGATGAATAAACATTATCTGCTTGAAAATGGTGTTGCAGTGCGTTCCAAACCAGCTGGAGTATGGTATTTTAAGTCATGTTTGCGAGATGTGGTCGTGCCCTGTCGCGTAAGAGAGCGATGGCACTTTGCTCCGACGTCAATTTCGACCTTTTTTCTCGCAAAAGTTCCCCTAATTTTGTAAACTGAATGCAGTAAAGGTCTGTTGTAACCATCTGACCCGGTTGCAGCGCGTCCTGATACACTACGCCTCCTGACCATACAGACGGGTGTACCTTTTTGCCTTGTATGGTCAGCCTTGGTATATGCAAGTGGATCATATCATTCTCCAGGGCCCACCCGCTGTTTCCTCCTTTCTAGGTTGTGCAAGATCCACTTTTTATCTCCTGTAACAATCTCGCGACACAGATCCCGGACTTCTGGTGGAATTTCGTTCTGACGGCTCCATCTTAAGTCGAGACGATCAATGCATGTAATATCAAACATCACAGTTTAGTGCAGCCTGTTTTAAACATGCTCCAAACATTTGCGTCAGCATAAGCAAATGTATCCAAAGGAAGCTTAGCTTGCTATAAAGCATTAAATGTCATATGTAAAACAATGTTAAAAATGTGACATTTTTAACGGCTTTTCGAATGTCGTTATTTTGTGCAAAAATAAACGTCTACGTCATCACGTACCACGCTGAAGACGGGAGTGTTCTGGTCCTGAAAGCTGTGTGTATCTTTTGACTTTAATGAAAAACAGTAATTTTTGTACAAAATAATAAGAATTAGAGTTATTTACGGAATGGATCCCGTTGATCACGTGAAAACGATAGGAAATAACCAGAGCTTTCGGGTGGTTTACCGTCGCCCGTCGTCAGCTGTTGAACTAACAAAGACCTTATGAGCGGTCAGAGATAACAAAGACGCCTTTGTTAGTTAGTTCAACAGCTGACGACGGCTGACGGTACGCCAGCCGAAAGCTCCGGTTATTTCCTATCGTTTCCACGTGATCAACGGGATCCGTTCCGTAAATCAGGTCTCCCTCGTACAACGCGGGGTTACGTTCCTGGCATGGGCGCGTTGTAGAAAATCCGCGTATAACTTTGTTCTCCCTAAGGTAAGCTGCTATTGGCCAGTCGCTCTTCTGTTTCTCCGGTCCTCTTACGAATATGTAAGGGAGGACCGTCTACTTCCATAAGCACCATGGTAGCGATGCTGTGCATGCGCGGAGTGGATAAGGAGTAGTGTTTGCGACGAGCGCACGTATTCGTGCATAGAGTATAGGCCGTTTATCATTATAATAATTGCGAGCGCAGAGAGTATTTGCACTACGTCTAATCGAAAAGTTAAGGATAATCAACTTGATAACCGAGAGCCTGAGGAAGAGGAAAATTTGCTGATGCTTCTCTCCCAGTGGTCGAAGATGTGGAAGGAGAGGTCTCCGGGTCTGCTGCAATCTTGGGGAAATGCATCGTAATTTGTGTTTGACGTCACTGTCTTTTGATTTCGTTAAAAATATTTTTATATGGCAACAGTGCTTCT
>KN538414.1:382340-394323 GCA_000797535.1 Trichuris suis
GAAAGATAATGACTGAACGCCTCTAAGTCAGAATCTTGCCTATCGACTGGCGACGATACGTTGCGTCCGAGTTGTTGCAAGGTTGACGGTAGACCGGCGATCGCCTTGCGCGGTCGACCGGTCTCCACTTGAAGCCGTGCTGCCACTTGTTCACGGCAGCGCCGTCGGCTAGCACGAAAGACACGCTGCGACGGTAGCGAAATCTCTAATCACCCAACGGGTGAAACAGCAGTCAGACAGCAGAGCTCTCCGCAGACGACGGACTTACCGCTTGAGGTGTCATGATTACTAGAGCAGTTACGACACTGCGATTCGTTGAGACTGCCTTTCATTGGACTACTCCTCCACGTTTTTTACCTCCTCAGCAACATGTGAAGATCTTAGTCGTGGGATTGACCATCGGCACTTGGCGTAGCAGGAACGCTGTAGACGCCTAGGTCCAACACATGGGCGCACAAGCTGCTTGGCACACATACCGCCGCATCCCGCTGCCGAGTGAAACGTCGATGCGGCCACAAGGCGCCCCTGTGCCTTGCCGCGGGCATACCGTCGAAGACATATTGTAAAGGAGACGCGTTAGAAGCCCTCTGACAGCGGTGGCGGCGATGCCAGGTGCGCTGCATGCATCCGACACGACCAGGCGGACAGGTACCACGGTACCAGTCGCGACGGCAATGACGGTCGAACGGCCTGCAAGGGCTCGGAAAAAGGAGGAACATGTTACGCCGTTCCAAACGGAAGTGCACATGGCGGTGGAAGTAATGGAAGCACACATGCGAAGATGTCCGTCATGTTCGTAATGATAGAACACTGGTATGATTAGCACTTACAGCATAGGCGCGGATAATCGCTCATCATACCTCTGAAATTTCCGATAAAATGTTAGAAGAATTAGAACGTTACAAGAGTAAAAAAATGCTAAACGAAAAGCATATGAGATTTTGTTGAAGAAAGGGCGAAGTAAAAAATGGGAAGTACATTAACTCTCTTTAAGTGAGGAAGATCGCCATAGCCACTTCGAAAGCGGAGAGCTAAAGTTTATTAATGCAAATTAGTAGAAGTAGGTACGAGGAGATAATTAATGGCTGTCACAGTCACCACCTTCATTTTGTAACGTGACAGTAGCATCAGGGGCTTATGATAATGATGGCGGCGTCTTGACTATGAGAAATCCATAGCATTTGATTTTTAAATGTCAGTTCCTGTGCTATGCCTTTTCTAGCTGTTTTTTAAACATGTCATGCACGGAAAGCTCCTTCATACACTTTGGCCTATGATAAGTTTTCCTAGTAGAACACAAGCTTTCATTATTTCCTGTTCAGTTACAAAACTGCCGTTCTATAGGCCTTTCGGCAATTAACCTGTCAAGAGAGGTTCTTTGTGCTCCGTTTATCCCACCTGTATCATTTTCTTCTCAACTCACTTTTGTCTCTGTACATACAATCACTTACATTATTTCACAGTTGCTGTACTGATGAACAGTAGCGGTGGCATAGTCTACGCTTACCTATTCTTCGACAGTGGTTTCATCCATACTTTACCCACACGTTAGTCTCTCGCAGAAAATATGCCTGAACAAGAGAAGCTGCCGGATTAGTGAAGTTCATCTGTAACTGATATTAAAAATAGCCGAAGGATGATTTAAAGTGCACAGAATGAAGTCCGTAGGTTTTCGTAAACTGCCATTTGTATAGGGGATTTAGCTATACACGAAGTTCCTTATCCGCAGAGAGTGCTAGAATTAGTTGTAGCGGATAACGAGGACCTGCTACATACTGTATACACACCAGTACCGGAAAGTAACGATCACCGACTGTTCCTGCGTTATCTACGTGGACTCAGTATCGGCATTTCCTTGTATGTGGCCATGGACAGCTCTAACTGGTCCTTTTGCTGCCGAAGGCGTGAAGTACACTGCCGCACGATATCTGCAATCTGATGATCCAGACCAGGCCAGTGTACGATGCTGCGAGGCAACATTTTCGTGCGACTTATACCTGGATGACCAGAGTGAAGCCCGCGCAGTACATGCCGCTGACGAGTATCAGGTGCAAGAGCATCGTCAGCAGAGAACGGGCATCCATCGATAATAGTCAACGAGTCATGTCGGTTAAGGGACTGTTCCGGCTGTAACGTTTTCAGTTTTGGTCCGCCCTGTCGCAGGTACTGAATAACCTTTTGCAGCAGGGGAACTTTTGCTATTTCTTGATGAATCGTACCAGATGTCACTGGTAACGCTCCGTCCGCAATGCCATTCCTGATGGCATTCATTTGAATTGCTTTCACAGTGGCCCTCCTTGTGTCCCACGTATCGCGAGTTTCGAGCGAGCCACTTTAAACCAAACCCATCGCTCCACATAGCCAGCAAGGGGAATGCGTTGCGGGATGCGGAAAATTTGAAACATACGTATTCATAGGAGTATCTTCCTGTTCGGGACGCACTGAAGAACGGCTCAGCCGCTGTCTGAGATGTACCTTAACCAAGTTTGCATTTTTGCTATAGGCTGCCTACGTGCATTGCAACTTTTATAGGATTTTTTAAAAAGAACTTCAAGCTTCGTAACGGGTACCGTACATGTTTTAGAGGTATATAGATTTTTGAATTCTACAACTATAATTTACCTTTTTGCAGTTATCGATTATTAGATCATGTTGTACCTTTTAATCAGTTTTCTTTAAAATGTCCAAATTAAGAAAATCTAAGTGGTAGTCGTTGCACGCGGTGCGCAGGCACACAGCAACGTCTGGTTAGTGTTCGTTAGTCTATCATGAGTCTATACTCAGCGGTGGCTAAAATGCGTACATTTCCAAAACAGACTCCATTTTGTCGACAAGGCCCAGGCTTATTTCAGAATCAACGGTCGCATTGATCCGTTGACGACCACAAGGCATTTTAACTGATTTTCTGTCAGCACTCTGAGTTGAAACTTATCATAGTCCCGGTTGGCAGTGATAGCATATGTGATGAAATCATCACAGTCCCTCTTGGCCAGTTTCAAACACTGACATCCTGTAATGAACAATGATCAGTGCCTGATGAACACATCCATAAGGCATTTTATGGATTCAGAAAACCTGATGTCGTTAGATTTCTTGGGAAAGGTAAGGTTGATACATTTCTGATGAGAACAAGTATTGAGTTTTCGTAGCACTACGCGCAGTTTTGCAGCATCGTGCGTCTGTATACATTTCACAGTAAAAATATTCTCGTAGAGAGTGCTACGAAGCGTCGAATGTGCTACCATTGTACAGATTGTAGAAAACTCTGAGACGCTGTTGGATAGATTATCCATAGACAGTTGTCTGTCATCCGCAGATTTGGGGGCCAACAAATGTGTCAGAATCTCTAGAGCAGCTCCTGTGCTTTCGCTTTGCTGCTGTAATAGCTGTAGATCTTCCGGTCCCGCAGTCGACATGGCGATGAGCCGGAGAAAATCTGGATGCAGAAAAAAGAAATGCTTTCTTAAATAGCTGACTAAATCCCACCTCTTTACCAATGTTTGTCTGTTCGTGGTTCACAACTGTTTACTTAGCTCGGGCTAGTAGAACGAAGAGCTCAGCTCAGTATATATGACTCGTTTGGGGCGTCTTCTCGATATGCTCGCGTCTCTAGCCCACTGTTTCTCAAGGTCACGTTCGCCATCGCCCCTTGAGCTCAATGCTATCCTCCGACAAAATTGGCAGGAAAGGATGGAGTGGGAGGGGACGTCCATGCACTGGATCTTTCTCCGCTCTACCTTTTCCCACCGCCTGTACACTAGATCGGACCGCTGCAATTCCCCTACTCCTGTTTTCAACCTTATTGCCCGACTTGCGACCCGGAAACTTTGCAACATTCTCCCGTCCTGCGTGTGTCGGTTGGCAACATCGTCCCCCTAACCCCCTCGCGAGTCAATGCTCTAGCAGATGTAGCATCTGGAAACTTTGGCTATGTTCACTTTTTGTTATTGAAATTGCATTCTGTTTTACGAAATTTGTAATTTTCACATTTGCGTGAATTACCACAAGAGACGCAAGGGCACTCTGAGGTTGGAGAAAGACACAGGCATCCAATGGTGCCGGTTTTTTGACCTTAAGTACAACTATTTTACGAACAGTTTCCACTTTAAAATACTAGAGGCGCTGTCCTGTCGCCTACGAATAAGCACTTCGACTGTTGCACATGGTTTCTCGTCTTTGTTCTCAATGTTGAGTTGGGTACTGGAATACAAAGCCAGATACAAATTCAGTAGAGTTGTAGCAATTACAACTGCCTCGTTATCAAAGAGCTTTGCCTCATTGAGCGTGAAAAGCCCTGGGCTTTTCAAGCTGAACTGTTTAATGGTGAACCATACAACGTTTAGATACCAAATTCCAGAAAGAATATGGAAATTTCCGAGCATATCAACTAAACTAACCAATAGGAACTAAGTTGTTCTCAGAAATATTCACAGGCTGCGCTATCTTCTGGAGCATGCACCAATAATCGCCTAGCATGCAACCTTGTTCTGTAAACTGCGACGGAATGACAGCTGGCAGATTATGCGTTGTACAAAAGACAACAGTTAGACGAACTTGTTTAGTTAGCAGGAATGAAGAAGTGCTTACGTTAACTGCAAGACCTTTGAAACAGAGAATTGAATTTCTAAGCTATAAGTAACCTAATTAAATCTTACTACTTCACATTTTAAACAAAGGTAACTGCAAAGTAATCAACCATAAAGACGCAACGAAAGCGACCTTGCGAAAAAAATTCAACTGTAAACAAACAAGCTTCTGACAACGCAGTCAATTATACAGTACGTTTTTATGCAAGCAAGCAAATTGTAGTGCATGCTTCGGTGTGAGGGAGCCTTAAAGTTAACTGAAATAAAAAAAGTCAACACCTTCTTTAAGCCTTTTGGCGTTGATCAGTGCTTCCAGTTGGCCATTCGTCATATCCAGTTTGACGCAGATGACAAGAGGGGGATTAGCTTCATGAACAGAAATTATTGGCACTCGACGAAGTACAGCTCTTTTCTTCTGATCATAAAGTTCATACACTCCTTGGAAGACTTTCCTCTTGTCCACATCGCACATGCATATCACTCTATCCTGGCACCAGCTCGGCAGACTTTTGAAGAAGCGGCGACCCTGACGGCCCGCATTCCAGATTGTGAATGCTTCCCAGTGTTGAAGTACGTCACTTATAAAATGGCTAATCCTAATGTTCCATATTTGTTGTTCGCTTATCAGCAAGGAAGCGCATGCTGAATGGTGACGGTAAATCACAAGCTCCTCGTCAACTCGGAATAAGGTTGCCCCAATTTTTAATGCCCTGTACATAAAATCCAAGTCTTCTGGATATGGTTCAGCACATTCCACAAAACCGCCTACCTCTTCGAACAGACGACGAGACAGAAACCACGTCGGAGCAACTACAGGAGGACCATGGGAAGTGTAAATCTGAACTGGCAAACTGGACAGTGGAAGATTGTTCGCCCAACGACTGTATCTCTCGGTGCTGCCTGGAGGTAGACGCCGGAATTTCGACCCAATAATTGTTGAATATGGTAATGCGGAAGCAGCTCTATACTGCCGAAGTAAACGTCCCGGAAGCATTTCATCATCCGCGTCCAAAAAACAAAGATATTTGCCTCTTCCTTGGCGAACTGCTTGATTCTTTGCATAACCAACGCCGCCAGGTCTTCCAGTATCGGAGTTAGTTTTAAAACAGCAAGCAAAATTATGCCTTTCGAAGATAGCAACATATGCTTCCGCGATTTGCTGGGAACCGTCCGTGCTGCTATCATCGAAAAGACTTACTTCAACATTAAGATCTTCTTTTTCTTGCTTTAGAACACTGTCGAGAGCTTTCGCTAGCCACTGAGCAACGTTTCCGAACGGAACGACAACAGTCTGAAAAGCTAAAACGATAAAAATGTGCACAATATTTGAATATTAATAATATCTGTAAGTGCGCTTCGGTGAACACTATTTTATTCTTAAGGACAACGACGTATTAAAGAAGCATTACCGCGCTCCAAGGAATAACGCAGGATTCAATATCATAAGGAAATATGCACAAAAAATGTTTCTAGCTCAGAGAGGCAAACGAGGTTGCATGTTAAAATTCGCTGTATACTATAAAAAATCAGCACGAGACGCTGACCATGCGGATCCCAAAAGCTTCGTTGCAAACAAACTGTTTGCACTGCCAAATTATTTTAAAAAGTAGAAAATTTAATTTGGCAACTTACGATATCTATGCGCATTTACTCTGCAGGGGCTTCACGAAAATTCATAAAGACTGCACCCTAGGCTTCACGTAAAATTACATGTGAATTGCATTGCTCCTTAGTACGGTGGCACGGTACGTTCAGATCGTTAACGATAAGAACGGTCTGCAAGTTTGATTGCAGTTCCACGTTTCCTGTCTGGCTGTTGTGAAAGTTTGACTTTCTGTTCTAAGTGGCAGTTTAGTATTCCTTGCTTCAAGCGAGCAGTGCAATTTGCTTGTAAAATGAGCTTTGTGAACAAGATGACGTCCTCTTTGAGCAGGGTGACGAGCAGAGTGGCAACCACGATACAGCGTAGGGCATTAGTGCTTTCCGGGTAGGGGAATGTATTGCTCATTTTTCATTTTAAGCAATTGTGAAAAGTGCGCAACCACGGTTGCTTACCTTTCTGCATTATGCTCGACATGAGCTAAAACCACCTTTGCCCAATGAATGGCCGAAGATCATTCATGAGATTAATGCATTCCGGAATTCTTTTAATGCAAGAAACCTTACCGTGAAGGTTTGTCTATGTTTCTGAGCTAATTCATCTTTTAGCACCTGTTTGTAGGAAGCTATTGTTTATGCTTCCGTAGGTGTGGAAGTAGTTCTTTGGTTCTTCGCTGGAGAAGTAATTGGTCGACGACACCTCTTGGGATACTATGTCGTGCCCAGTTTCCCACCCATCCATATGGAAAGGTACCATGAGTGGAAGGAACCTGAAATCAAGGAAACTTAGTCTTCGGCGTGGCTGCGTTGCACATTTCAGCACTTAAAGTTTGCATGAAGTTTGTGCTTATCCGTATCGTACTGGAGAATTAAATAGTGATTTCGAGTGACAGCTCTTTGGTGACCTATTCAGATGTTTTCTCAAACTGTAAGCGTATATTTTCGGTCCATAGATAGGTCATATGCATTTCACGTTGTGCCTTTATCTGGTTAAGATGTCAGTAGAACTGAAATATGAATTTTACTAGAACTGAACGCATATTTCACAAAACGTTACGAACTGTTATGCGAATAAACAATGCTTTGCTTAATATATCATTTGGATTTGTAGGGATCGATATTCAGCCTACAAGCGGAAATGAGAGTGAAGGAATGCAGTATCGGTGGCGTTGAACTCATGTGTTGAACCAGTTGCGTTAGATATGTGTTTGGAAGATTACGGAACAAAACGTTCCTACTGACTTGGATACTGTTTCTCTTAAAAGCTCCATGAAGGTCTGCAGGTCGAGTGGGGTCTCAGGCGATCGGTAAAGTTTGGCCAAAGGCAGCTGACTTCTGCATTTCTCTCCCCTCTGTTAATATATGTTTTGCTGTGTAAAGAGCTACTACTTTTAACAGCTAAAACTGTTCGTACGTCACATGGTTCAGGGGCAGATATTGTCTACAGTGACACATTCCATCGTTACCGTTTATGGCCTAATGCTTTATCGTGTAAAGATCAAACGCCTATGTTTGCGTGGCGCGTGAGGTTCGCTAGTTTTAACGGTTTCGCATTGCTAAACGGAGGCCCAAAATGAAATCTATTTTTCTTATCGGTGGAAAATTCAGGATAAAATACCATTTATCAAAGTACGTTCACTGCAAAAAAACCATAGAATTTTGCGAGATACCTACCTGTCTTCTATCCTTCTTACAGTACGCACACACTAAATTAGTGTTTTGATCTCGTAGTTGTATGCTGATAATGAACAAGACTATCTGATGAGTGCGTGGCAGCAGTTGCAGTGTCATCATCGAGCGGCGTTTAAAAGTATCTCAGAAGCATTGGAATTAGATTCTTCAGGACGAAGTTTGTGTAGATCCGCCATGTCTGTTATAATCGCTTACGTTTAGGAAGCGATGCTGTACTTGCTTACAAAAAAGGGATTCGCGAACTTAAGAATGGGCTGGCAGTTAAAGGCTTGGACACGCAAAGTGCCGTTTTGAGAGCAAGGAAAGCCGAATGCGTGTATAAGAGTTTACTTTAGAAGATCGGAGGGAGAGTATGCTTAGACTGAAAGCCAAAATGCAAGTTAACTTAGAAATGGCCCAGGAACGTGTCAGCGTGATTTGTAACAGAGCTTATTCCAAGTGCGCCTCTACAAGTGGAACTTCAGCGAGTTTGCGAGATCAGGTACGAGCGAAAAGCCTCGACCGAAAGGACAGTATCGTTAAGTATGTGAGGAGTAAATCTGTTCACGGTAGTCTTATTTAATTGATCAGGAGATCTCCATTAGCAAGTCGGAGATTAACGACTGGTAGACCTACTAGTCTAGATGAAGTTTCCCTCCACCTGAAAGTAATTACTTTTACCTCTTTTGGCCCTTACTGCCAGCGGGATTCATGTTTAAGGACTCCAACATGAAGAACATCGATTCGAACCTGAAGCAGATTATTTTGGAGCAGATTATAAAAAGTGATTCGTCGCTTAGTTTGGACGATATTGGTAATCACTTTATCAATTTCGTGTTCGCTTCTCGGTGAGTTGTGGTAGTTTAAGTGGGAAATGAAGTTGCTAAGAAAAGCCTCTTTGAAACCGTTGTGTTGCCAGCAAAAAATCCTGACGTAAGTGGTTGTTTCCGTTTTTACAATTAAAGTGATTGTGTTTGTTAATCTTGGTAGTTATTTACTGGTCTTCGTTCCCCTGCTCAAGGACTTCTACTTTTCGGTCCTCCCGGTAATGGCAAAACGATGCTGGTACGTTCGGTGCTGGAAGAACCGTTTGTTGCAGTTTCGTATTCATTTAGGCACAGGCTGCTGCGCGCCAATCTGGATACTTGTTCTTCAGCGTTTCTGCAGCTTCCTTGATGTCCAAATGGGTGCGTAGCATACGTAAGCTTCTTGCCTATTTCGGTTCATATTTTTCAGGTCGGTGAAGCAGAGAAACTTGTTCAGGCCTTATTTGCAGTTGCTAGAGCAGCTCAGCCCAGCATCATCTTCATTGGTATGCTTAGCTTGCTCCTTAATCTCTTTCTATCTCAGCTATTTTCAGATGAAATTGACTCCATTTTGCGAGAACGTTCCGATAGTGAGCACGACGTTTCTCGTCGTTTGAAAACCGAATTCCTCCTTCAGTTTGACGGAGTCTGCTATGCGAGTGAATAGCCTTTCAAGATAATAAAATATACTTATTCTCAGGTGAATAGTAAAGCTTCCGATCGAGTTCTAGTGATTGGTGCTACGAACCGACCATTTGATCTGGATGAAGCAGTTCTCAGGTAACATTGCGAGCTTCTTTCTGCGCTTCTCCGGCAAATTTAGGCGCTTGCCAAAACGACTGTACATCCCCTTGCCAAATAAGCAAGACCGTGTGAAAATGTTGCGTGCGCTGCTGCAGCAGCAGAAGCACTCACTCAGTGATTACGCGTTCAATCTAATAGCGAACCATACGGAGGGATTTTCCTTTTCCGATTTGAAAGTTTTAGCAAAAGAGGCCGCAATGGAGCCATTACGAGGTAACCTGTTAGGTTTCCTTGTACGCCGTCAATGCATTTCTTTAGAGCTTCCTGTTGACTGCCTCAATAAAATTAAAGTAGAACAAGTAGGGGCTTTGTTGTCTATTTTTAAACTGTGGTAGTTTACGTTGTAGCTCAGACCCTTAAGAATGACTGACTTCTCAAATGCATTGAAGCAATGCCGCCCAAGCGTGAAGATCGATCACATAAAAAGGCTGGAGGAATTCAACAATGCCCATGGCCACACATGCTGAGATCAACAACGTCCATCCATCTATGGTTTTACTGCAATAGCTTTACCAGTTTAAACGTTTCCTACCTGATACTTTCTTGAACTTGCATATTAAAAATGGCTGATTTATTATATCACAAACCGTAGGTTGGTAGGATACGTGTTGGCAGTTATATATTTTGTCAGCATAATTTCTTTGTTTAGCTCAAAGGGACATGTATTAGAAAGCGACTAGAACAGTGATGGCCAAACGGGGGTGATTTTGAAGTCCAGGCGGCGGTGAGGCTAAAAGCTGCGATATCGCCGGAGTGCCGGAGGAATTTATGGGAAGTGGGGCTGCCCGTGGAAACTTTCCGGGGGAGACCGGTCAGTCACTCTGTCTCGCTAGTTCCAGCAATTCCAAGAAGCAAAGATTTTGCGTGAAAGACCATGTGGAGGCGCTGTTGTTTCTCCAACATTGCAGCATTAATTCTTTTCTATTCATTTCAGTTGTATAAATACATTTAGCTTCCTCCATTGCCCCATAGTTTGAGTTCGTTCTCTCGTTGTTGAAGATAGGGTGAAAGTTCTTGGTATCATCGTTCCACTCGTACATTGTCTGTGGAAGTTGTTTTGCTTGACCTGTCGCTTTCCACAACTTGACAAATCCTGAACAAATTCACAGACGGTATCGGGACCGTTGACGTACGCAGCAGAAACCTAAGATGGTGGCTTTATTGATGCGCACCTTTTTACTGCATACTGTCCTGTTCTATACCAAAGTTGTGTTTACATGCCTGGGGGGAGACGGCAGTCTCGAAACTGGAAAAGGGGGCTGTAGCGGGTATGGCCTTGCGCATCACCGCTGTAGACCATTTTTCTCGACGGCTATTTGTCTCGTGGATGTTTTGTCGTGTGGACATTCTGTACTAGACCCTTTGTCCTCGAAACCGCTCTCGAGGTACAAGGCAGCGATTGTGATTAGGCTTTTGCTTCCGCTGTGTAGCATGAAACCACATGAACTGTTTTCACAACTGCCGCCGTCAAGAAAGTGCACTTGTATTACATTGATGTCAAAATAGATTACCTGAAAAGAAGCCAAAAAATGTGCTTCTATAAGCCTTGCTTATGGAAGCACATTTTTTAAATTATTTTTTGGCTTCTATAAGCCTTGCTTGGTATCGTTGGCGGAAAAGAACTCAAAGTTGCTAGATAACGTTCAGTATAGAAAACCAATCAGATCCCTCCTATACTTAGCAGCTGTATTGGGTCACACAATGTTGCCGTTGGTATATTGCAGTCGTTCTCAGTGGAGCCACATGGCCTCTTTGCAATCCTAGGTAGTAAGGTGGCAACATAAAGCGTATCAGCAGATGAGTACAGGTTACGAACAAGTGCGGAACATCTCTGTTCATCTCTATACTGATATAAATTACTTCTTATTTTGGCATCTTCATGACAAGGCGACTCGGGAATGACTAGAGTAAGACGTAAACAAAGGGTATGTACTATCACAGATTCAATACACGAAAGTTTACAAGGATAGTCAGGGGTGTATAAAGGTGGCCACGTCAGACTGATGCAATCGACTTACCGAACACAGACGTGAGGCATCCTTGACTCCGTGATTTACTAAGAGATCGGAGTAAGTGCGTTGACATACTGTCCCTCAACCGAGATGCTCGCTCATGTCCTCAATAAGCCGCTAGCAAAGGACAAGCTTGGCCAATACTTGTAATACTTGAGACTGCAGTATGTCTATTGGTGCATTGCGATATTTTTTATTTTGCGTGAGCAGTGTTTTTTACCCGTACGTCGTCTTTGGAATGTTGCATGGGCGACTCTTCTTGGGCAACACTTGCTCATCAGTTTCTCAATTTATTAACAATATTAGAGGCGCTTATAATCCTAGGCGTTAGTCATCGTTGACAACGGAGCAAGGGCAGCTCCGAAAGCTCCGGCGTTTTTACCATTTGTGTAAGTATAAAAATAAACGGTTTGCTTTCCGTCATATATAAAATCATGAAATTTGAACATACCGTTAAAAAATCTTTTATTTTCGAATGAGAAGAGTGTTATTATCTTGTAAAGTA
>KN538415.1:44035-66161 GCA_000797535.1 Trichuris suis
TTGGCTTCTTTCATGCAAAAGGAGACTAGTTTTTTGACATGAAAGGCCTTGAGACTGGTCCGTTGACTGAGCGTGGAGTCCTTGTCTAGCAGATTTTCCAGCGCATTAAGGGTGATGTCCATGGGAATACTTGTAAAGAGATCCTTTACATCGTAGCTGACCAAGATGTCCGAGGGCCTTAAGGTTATCATGTTGATTTCAGCACAGAACTGCCTGCTGTTCTTCACGGAGGACGTTCTGTTTCCCGTTAATGGCATTATAATCTTCTTTAAATGTGACGCTAATCGTGACGTGACACTTTTTATGCTTGAGACCACCGGTCTAAGAGGTACGCCAGGTTTATGAATCTTTGGTAGCCCGTAGATCTCTGGGCACTGGCTGTTGCATATATAGTGGATATAGTTTCTGATTTTTGGAAGCTGCGTGTCATCAGTCTCATGTTCAAAGTACTGTAGCAAAGATCAGTTTTGAACTCTCCCATCTTCAATAATAATAATAATAATAATAATAATAATAATAATAATAATAATAATAATAATAATAATAATAATAGAGCTTCTGCGCTTTTACGAAGAAAGGCGACAGAACGGTAGCACGCCTTTCACAATTCGTGCCGTTTTTCTCACCTCGTACAGCGGCCAGCCAGTTTCCCCTTGCCCGAATTCGTCAAATGTGCTGCCGTGATACTGACAGACGAGTGAACAGCGGCGGTACCAAGCCGCCATACTTCTGATCTACGTCCACAGCATCTACGCTCTTTCTCGAATCATTTCTTCTTGCTTTTCTGGAAGTGCTCTAAGGCAGGAGAGCATAAGAAAGTTCGTAAAGGTGTTCCGCTTAACGTCAGGTTGGATGTGATTTAAACGCCTTGACCGTGTCGATGGAAACGTTGACATTATGGGAGCACTTTGCCTTTCTGCATCCACCATTCGGTCTATTTATCTTTAGAAAGACAATTGAAAGTCGCAGAGCTTACTATTGCTTCGGCTAACAGCAAAGTAGCCTCTCCTGGAAGGCACTCAATAACAAGTGGGATGGAAAGTCTCTTGCTCAAGTGGACTGACAGACGCGGGTATCCGCGCGTACGTGACCGTAGACTGCGTCACCTAAACGGTAACATTGCTGTACTTGAATGCACTCAGGATATGAGAGAATCCCCATGCCCTACTACCAGGGCATAAGGGAAAAGATCCAAACTATATCCTGAGATTTAGGCCCTACGGTTTCTTTCAGCAGATCCGCAAACATTGGTTCAATGCTAAGATCCATGTAATAATTATAGCAGTGGAAATGCACGTACAAAGGCTGGTTTTACTTGAAACGGCTTTTCGTCACTCGTGCCGTCGCTATTTTAACTATGCATTATTGCTATGCGTGTTTCTGTGTGTGACTCCCTCTGTCTGTTAGGGCTGGCAGGCTGTTTTCCGGAGACTAGGCCCGCTTAAAACGGCTTCCCGTGTTAAAGAATAGCAATCGTTTCTTCGACTTACGAATGTTAGCTTTACGAACGATCTTTCTGGTCCCGTCAACCTTCATTAACCGGGGGTACCTGTAATAGCTTTGAACCACGTGCAGCATTTTATACTGTAGCCCATTTTCACCACAACTCTAAGGGCAGACAAAATTTGTTTGTGAGCTGGATTTTCCTTGAGAGTTCAGAAATAAAGCTTAAAACCGCTACTGCATTGCAGTCGCTTTCCTCAAGAATAACCTATGTTGCGTCTGTTCGCCGATGCCTGAATTAAATCATCCAATAAACTAGTGACTGCTACATGGCTAGGGGTGACAGCAAATTTCATTGGTATTGCCCATCTTTTGTTCTCACGGTCTCAAACGATCATTCAGTTTGCAAGGTTCTACACAGCGTGTTTCAGTTTAAATGCAGGCGTTACCCTGGCGTCATACTTGCGATTCGAGACTCCATCTCTTGGCATTTTGTTCGCAGCTGTCCTGCAATGCTCCTCACTCAGACGGAAGTATAAATTCGCACCGGTAATTAAATATCCAAAAATCACCTTTGCAATTCACCATATGATGGCGCTCATATTTGACAAATGTTAATGAATAATCAATCAGATGGGCACTTTTCACGGAAGAATTTATTTCTATCTTCATTGGAACTCATTTTTCTGTTGGTGGTCGCAATACCTTATCTTCATAATTGATCTTCAGTTCACGGCTCTGGCCTCTTTTTGTGTCTGTAAACAAACTTTAAAATGCCCTACTAGAGAATGGATGAGCAGATTGTTTTAAAAATTTTTTGTGACCACTTTCTTAACTGGAGTTTGTTCATACAAAAAGCTTTTTATACGAGCAGATTGTTAGAGAAAATACAGAACAATGTCTAACGGTACGTTTCGGAACCGCTCTTGTTTCGTCGTCAACGGTGTAAGGGAGGTGTTTATTCGGTAACGTGTTTAAATAGGCACATGGGAACAATGAATGTGATTAGCTCGGTAAGGCACACCATTGGAATTTATTAATTAGCGCATCCCATACCTTACCCATGAACACCTCTCTTATACCGCTGACAGCGGAACAAGAGCAGTTCCGAAACGTACAGTTAGACGTTGTTCTGTATTTTCTCTAACAATCTGCTCATCCATTCGCTGGTAGGACATTTTGAAGTTTATGTACAGACGTACAAAACGAACCGAAGCCGTGAACTGAAGATCAATTATGAAAATACCGAAGCCCGTTACATGAAACCCCGTCTTTCGAAAAGAAGCTGTTATTTACCGTTTAAATCATACGGATTTATAGCCACCGTTGATGAAAAAACTCAATCAGAACAGCTGGACAAGACTTACCGGGACCTGCCGTCTGCCTGCACAGAATCGCTGTGCAACTACACTTCTTACTGTTAACCCTAACTGATTCTGTGCAGGCAGACGGCAGGTCCCGGTAAGTCTTGTCCGGCTGTTCTAATTGAGTCTTTTCATCAACGGTGGCTATAAATCCGTATGATTTAAACGGTAAATACTAAAAAAGCCCCGTCACGAGGTCTTAAGTAAATGAAAAAAGAAGCTGTTATCACTGAAAATGTCGACTTTTCCAATAGTTCTCCCGTTGCACAACAGTGTCAGTTGCGGGGCGTCTTCTTCGAGTGAGTAGGCAAACTTTGCTGAGTAGAAATTTAATCACGGGATTTCCGACCTGTCGCAAGAACCTTTCACATTCGTTACTTTTTCAGATAGGAACAAGCGTGGTAAACACTTATGCTCGTCTAGTTGGTATAGCTGGTTGTACCTTTTCATTTTTGATCTTTCCATGGCTTTTTCCGTTCTTTGTAAGTATATCTGTAAAAAAGCAGAACAAACGCCCTACCAACGAATGGATAAGCAAATTGTTAGGGAGATCACAGAAAAACAATGCCCGTATCTTTCGGGTCACTCTAGTCCCGTCGTCGTGGCTCAGGAGGGATCATTTCTCTCCTATACCTAAAAATGCTACTTTAAGAAAGTAAATATTCAGCAAAAAAGTTGTTAAATGCTCTCTTGTAACTGTTTTCTCCAGGACTTGTTTGATCTGACTGTTCAGAATAAGTCTGACCTTATCGTGAGCTAGAATACATTTTCTCATAAAATAGAAAGCGTGTGACCCGTTCAAAAATGTTATTAGTTGAGGGAAGAGACTTTTGATTTCAAGGATACCAAATGGCAATGTTCTAATTGAGACCAATTGAGATAGGCTATTTTTATTGCTGATGCTCCACTGCTTTTCAAAAGGCCTTAATCCTTACAGCCGCTTTTATTTGAATTTATCGTTGCGCGCAGGGTTTCCTGCTACCGCTGGACACGCTTCTCACGGTTTGGCTTACGGAACTGATCACAGTAATAAGTATTTGTCGCCAAAGATCTGGACTACCATAAAAACCATTCGGGTGGGAAATATTAATCGCTGTTTGTGTACAAACGGAGCAGAGTGGATATCTTTAGAATTAGTTCCTATAGCTAAGTGTATAACCGTAACTTTGAATTAATTTCATACCTTAAAACTTCAAGAAATGTGGGTTCGTAAAAGAAAACTACATGCAAAAGATGCCTTTTCTAGGAGCTTCGTAAAAACTGCTTTGACAAGGGCCAATCCTGCTTTTAGGCCCTACTGAAAATTAATAGCCTGGTTAAGAAATCTATGAAAAACAGAGCAACAAATTTTCTGTTCCTGGCTACTTCAATACTATGCAATAATTTAAAGATTGGAAATAAAAGAAACCAGTATCCACGTGACAGGCTATGCCAGCACCTGCTCCCTTGCCTCTTGAGTGGAGAAACCAGTTGAGAAAAGTAAATGCATGTATCCTGCTTGGACGCTCTGCGGAAAGAGAAGCCGCTATAAATTGAATAAATCCATCAGATTTCGCACAGAAAGCTTCCGGGCTTCTCGCTACGAAATTTGCTCAGCTGAAATGATGCTGAAAGCGGTTATTGCAAACAGTTCTCAATATGATCGTCCCCATGGTTGAAGCGGTGGCAGACGAGGACAGCCCTATGGAGTCATGGCAGCAGGCACTGAAAAATCATTTTGGGTAAGCCGAGTAGGCAGCTATCAGCCGACGTGATTAGTAATGACGTCAGCGCAACGAAACTCAGTTTTGGCAGTTGCAGGAAGTGACGGCGTGTTTCTTATACAAACCTAATTATACGACGCGTTCCTCTACAGTCCAGCATTTTATTACGTTTCCGGCGCTGTGCTAACTTGTGTCAACGGCCAGATTCAAATTTCCTGCTTTGTACATTACCGTTTGACCTTCCTTCTGCAACGTTGTAGTGGTGACCGCCGAAATCGATGCCACCGTTACCCTCGGAGTGTCGCGACCTTGAAGAAGACCGTTCAATCATGGCTGCAGAAAGCATAATATTAACAACAGAAGGTAGAAAAAAGTGACTGGCCAGAAAAAGGGATATTATGAAAGTACGCGAACTCACCCAGAAGAGATCAACTGGTACGGCAGTGCAGGCATCCACTGCGCACAACATAATAACAACAAATAGAAAGAGTCGGCAATTAGAAAAGGCCGTCAGCGTCCCGGCGGCTTTGTTGACCGCTCCTTAGGGATCAGCACTGACGTGGTCACGTAGGGAAAGAGAAAGAGTTGGCGAAGGCCTACCGGAAGTTTACCAGCCTGTCGTTAGCAAATTTCCTGCCAGGCTTTACAGGAGTAGGCTGATCGAAAAGCCGCTCGCCCTAAGCACTTGACAGCTCAAAAATAAAGGTGACAGCTTGCTTATGACCAAATATTGCATGTCAGTGCCACCGTTGCCAAACTGTAGATAGAAATTGCTACGTCGCCACTGGCGGCCATTGATCTTTCTATATTGCGTGAGTACTCAGTTTCTGGATGCAAACGACAGTAGCCTGGCTGCAGGTCGATTATGCCTCCCAAACGGATAAAGCGCTATTTTCGTGGTGCTGCTCCTTCAGAATAAATACGGCTGCGCAAAGGTGATGACTGTTTAGAAGATCAGGTGGTGCCATTTTAAGCGGAGTTGACACGTTTGCATGATCACGACAAGTTTGCTCGCCTTCTCGCCTGACGAGCCTAAGCACACCGACCGTCGGCAATCATTGATCGAATGGTGCTACCGGAGATCTGTAGGTATGTTTGTCTAACGACGATTTGCTCAGGTTATTTGTCCTCTGGTAATCAGCTCTTCGAACAGGTCGGTCGCTTGCGTGATTCCACACTTGGCCCTGTTCATCTCTTACTGCGGACCGACTGCAAAAAGGAGCGCTATGTTGGACTCTGCGCGTCTGAATAGCAAGTGGCAGACAGCGCTGGATCGCCAGAGCCACCCGGATAAGCCGTTGCCAACTGTGCGCCCTGCTAGCACTTCGTGCCACTTTTGCAGCGATGTTTACTCATGCGTCGACTTATCGTCTTCTGCGGACCAGAGTCCAATGACTAGCTGCAACAAACGCTAAGGGCATCGCCATTGGAAATGACATCAGCATCGCCGTTAGACTTCTCCGTTCGCTTCCATCGGCTTTGCCACCGGTCGACGCTTCCGCTTCGCACCTTTGCGTTACTGCCGGTGGCGCATGCAAATCAACGTTGTTGCTCTTCTGTTTTCAATAGCATGTGAATCTGCATCGCGTCATCGTTGTTAGTTGTGTCAAGCGGTTAAGCTTGTGTCTACCATTGTTCTCTGCTACGGCTATGGGAACGTCGCGTGCCCAGTGATCACCGAGGTCAAAAGCGTCCTGGTGCTTTTCGTGCACGATTGGCTGATTGGCGCCTCAACGCCTTTCTTATCGACAATAGCTCTTATCCGTTCACGTTCGCTTCTCGTTTAGGGCGTGAGCACTATGCCAGTTTCTGTTTGGCCGCTGAGCAACACTGTCATCTTCCTCTGAGCCGATGGATTTAGGCGGACTATTTTATCGTGACGGATTTTCGCCGTTCAGCCGCTGCCAACTTCTTCGGACTATCATTGCGCTGCTCCTCTGCCTGCTGACGACATGCAAGCAAAGTACGTTGGATGTTTCGCTAACTTTGCTGGGACGCATATTGCCATATTCGTGTCGGCTGACCTTCAGCGAGCCATCGATCCCTCTCATTTTGTCGCACTGTTCAAGCTCAGATATGCTGATTACTAATTAGCGGCTCATTTCCTTGCGTTATTTTATTATTAATCGTTTGGCATTGATCCGAATGACGACGGCGAGACTGCACAGGCGACGCGTTCAATTTCAGCCTTTTACGGCAGAGCCTCGCTCGGCCGCGTACTCAGCCCCAGCGCATTTGTTAAGAGTAGCCCTATTTTTGCTTTTTCAGCCTTTCTCCTGGACACTACACAGCTCGCCTATCTCAATTGGTCGACCTTCTCTTTTGCCGGATCGCCGGCAGACGGTGTAAGTTGATGTCTTTCTCTTACCTCATCACGGAATTTGTGAATGCCAGTTGATTCGATTTTCCTTACTGCCGCGCTTTGGCGACAAATGGGAGTCCAATTGCGCCGCCACATAGTTCAATGCTTTCGCACTCAAACTGGTCACCTCCCGCCCTTTCTCGCGTCGTCGCGGCAGTACTGTCCTTCAGAATTGTCGACCTTTGCAAAACGTTTTATGCCCCTGCCTTACAACGTGGCGACGGCCATTCGAAAGGTTTCCCAAATGGCCGTTCGACCTTTGCCTGGCTAAGGTAGAAAGAGATACTGAAACATCACAAGCGAACATCATCTTACAGTACATCAAGCACGCAGGCTATTCTGTGTATTCTCCCCTTCGGCCGCTCAACTTTCCCCAAGAAATTGAATAAGGGTTGAGTGTCCACTAAGCACATACCACATGGCCAGCCGTCATAATTTCTATTTGCGCTTTCAGCGATTTAAGTTTGCTCGATCATTTGCGGCCTTGCAGTCGCTTCATTATACTTTATTTTTATCGCGGTTAAATTCCAATCGAGCCGCCCGTGCCGATATCTAAGCGTTGTCTGCTCTGTCTGTTTCAACGAGGTCGCTAGATTAGCCTGTTTTTTAATAATTGATGTTCAGTTCACGGCTTTGGCCCGTTTTGCGTGTCTGTAAATAAACTTCAAAATGCCCTACCGGCGAATGGATGAGCAGACCGTTAGAGAAAATACGGAATAATGTCTAACCGTACGTTTCGGAACTGCTCTTGCTCTGTCGTCAGCGGCATGGTATAGTTCCCTTTCACAGAACTGAAACAAACAACCGTTGCCCGTTTCTCCGATATGGGAAGCGCAACAACTGTACAAAACCTCATAAACAACACGTGGCTTATCTCAAAGGTTTAGCCAACACCTCAGCTGCCTTAACCATTACAAGAACGCGCTTTCTGACCTGCAAGGAAAAGAAACAAAACGCCGGGGAAGCACACGGCAATAGAAGAAGCAATTAAAGCATCAGCCATAGTGGAGCACACCTCCCACTGCAACGGTCAACTTTTTCCAAAGGTCATTTGCCATGAAGAAGACTTCAAACTAAGAAAGATAAAGGAAGCTCTATTCAATAGACACAATGAAGTCTTTAACCGAGATAAAGGAAAGGAGGTCAGTGATATTTGGACCAGCCTCACTTCACGAGAACATTTGTGCAAAACAACGGATTAACCCCAATTCTCGCCTATAAAAACTGACCTCATCCCTTCACCCGAACATTTGAGCGCTGAAGACGGAACGTATCAGTTCCGAATGCTACGCAGTTGTTGTTGTTATTGTTATCAATAAATTGGTTCTCCGCCTTTTTTATTGTAGTCAATAGCAAAAAAACAGGGATTAAAGTTAACAGACATGAAAAAATCTGTTAATATAATGAATGCGATTGGGCGGAACTTGTTGGCTGTAATCATCATTAGATTCTTTTTAGTGGTGTGAAGAAAGTGTTCCAAACGTTTCGGAAGGAAATAACTTAAGAGCCTACACCGTTTGTGACTTCGCCAAGGAAAACGTGAAGCATTGGGTAGTCACTTCATATATCCCTCGAGGTAGCGCCAATAGATTGTTCATACAAATGACATTCACTATGCGTGACTGTCGTCATTTACCGCCCACGGCGCTTACATGCAAGGAAACATTTACGCTTTTATACCTTGAAACCGATGCAGAAGTGGCCGATGCTGCGGAGTTGAGCATGAACAAATCTTCTTTTCGTCTTCTGGATCGCATAACGTCAAACAGTGCGCATAACAACGGGAAAGACGAGATGCGTAAGAATTCTGTAGTGCGCAGCGTGGCGGTTAACAGGCAAGGCATCTACTTCGCCTTCCAGGACGAAGGATCATGTACGTCTCTGCTTTCTGTGAAGGTAAGCTCTATTGCTTCGCTAGGTTGATGTTCAGTGAAGCATTGGTGTAATCGCAGGTTTTCTATGAGGTGTGTGAAGAAACGTTGGCTAACTTTGCATGGTTCGAAGAAACACCGGCAGGCCCTGAACTCGCCTCAATTCAGGAAACTGTTGGTCACTGCGTGGAAAACGCAAGCTATCTTTCTTCGACTCCTCCTAAGTATATATGCAAGGCGGACGGCACGTGGGATTTGCTTAGCGGTGGCTGTCAGTGCAATGCCGGCTTTGAAGAAAAGAATGACTACTGCTCCCGTAATGGAACGGTGCTATTATTTCATTTGTAAATTTTAACGTCTCGTGCTTCAGCTTGCGAACCGAACCATTTCAAGGACCTGTTTGGACCAGGGCGTTGTGAACCTTGTCCAAAGCAAAGCGAAACGAGGAGTTGGGGAAGCGCGTTTTGTCAGTGCGAGCCAGGCTACTTCCGCGCATTGCATGATGCTTACTCGACGCCTTGCACTCGTCCCCCTTCGAAACCGGAAAATGCTAGAGTGGAATCTGTCGATCAAAACAGCGTTGTAATTGTTTGGAGCAAGCCTGCTAATCTAGGAGGGCGTAGCGAGCTTTGGTACCATATTCAGTGTGGCGATTGTCCGCCATCAACTCAGTACTCGCCAGCAGCAGAGCGTTGTCTGTCGACGTCAGTGACAATTACTGGTTTGGAACCTTCTACTTTGTATACAGTGCTTATCTATGCCGAAAACGACATATCAGTGCATGTGAAAGGCCTGCAAAGAGCCGTGGTCGAAGTAACTACTGCCCCAATGGTGCCAATAGTTCTTGACAGTATCCGCATTGAATCCATCTCTGAAAACGAGGTTACGCTTGCCTGGGATCCACCACGTAGTGCCGTTGACTATGACCCACCTGTCATCTTTCACTCTTCGAATAACGTAGATCATGATGCTATGAACCGCCGGAGATTGTCAGTGCAGTATTACGTGCTTAAGTATTTTGCTAAAGGACGACCGTCGGCCAGCCATTCAGCACTGACTACGCAAGAAGCCCATGCCTTTGTTCATGGTTTGCTCGCGAACACGGAATACGGATTTAAAGTACACTGCTGCTGTATAAGCGTTTTCGATGTTTGTCTGTAAAATATCTAAATATTTTTCAACCCATAATCTCTAAGGGTTTGCCATCAAGCAAGCCACGTTTTTCATCACGTATTCAGGTAAGACCCCACTTTAGGTCAGAGCGTTTACTTCGCAAGGGTGGAGCGAATGGAGTGAAACAAAATGGCTAAGGACACCATCCCCACGTAAGTTGGTTCGATATGCTCACTCGTTGCCCGTTTTCATAAACCCATTACAGCTACTGAAAGCGCGACTTATGCGACCTCTGTTTCTATGACGTACTTGTACACTGCCATCGGAATTCTAATAGTCATCATTAGCTTGTCGTTAATTGCCCATCGGCGTCGTTTTCCGTTCAGCTTGTGCGGGTATAAAAAGCAGCCTAGTGACCTGGACGTATTAGACTACAAGTTTGGTGAGTAGCTTTAAATCATAGTTTCTCAACCTTTTTCGGGCCAGCGCCCCCCTACAGTGCTCTGATTTCACCAGCGCCCCCTACTTCCCTCTCGCTGGTATTCGCCCTGCATAACTCTTCCGCTCCTTCGTCTGACATGAGCGAATCGAGATACCCCCCAGCAGATGGCTCACGTCCATTCTTGTCTGCTTTTACAGCCTTACCAGTGCTTTCCGCGCTCACAAAGAACCGCAGAAAAGAAAAAGGACCAGGGACTGCTCAAAACTTTGATTCTTAAATTTAGGAATAACGCTGACCAATAGGAATCATGTAGAATTAATTCTCGCTGGAAGGCGGGCTAGCAATATGCGCGAGGCGCATTCATCGTGAGTCACTTGTAGAATTAGCTGGTACGCCGTTGAGACAAAACCACCTGCAACTAATGTCAGAGGCAGCTGCAGGCAGGGTCCCCTTCGTCTGGAAGCACAGTTCAGACAGGCGATCTGCTTACCAGTTAGCCTTTGCGACGCCGAGTGATGCGGGGGGGAATTATTCCAGCTGCCGGGAGAACTTTTTCTCTCTTATTCGTCTGCATTCTGCGTTACAACCACCACTTAAGCGGCGTCCAAAGAGAACGTTCACTTGCTTCTTTCTCAGTAGCAATCTCCTAACGCCCCCTCAGCCTTCCAGCACCCCCCTCATTGCCCCTTTGGCTTGCAACGCCCCCCTGAAATCTTCCACGGCCCCCAGGGGGGCGCTAGCGCCCCCTTGAAAATCACTGCTTTAAATCAACGTTTACGACTGCGTTTTACGAAACTGTATTGTCATTTTAGAAAACTTCGCTTCTGATTACAACACCATCGACACCTATGGTGTGCGCTGCGAGCTGGCTGCCTGCAATTCATCCGCTCGCTGCAGTGTAGCCGTTCCCTGTGTGACCAGCTCCGTGGTGACCTTACCACGGCAAAAGTATTCTGCCTCCTTCAAACCATACGTGGACCCTTTGGGTTATGAAGACCCGAAACAGGCCCTTAAAGATTTTGCCAATGAGATTGAAACTGATAGAATAGTAATCGATGAAGTCATTGGAGAAGGTGACCCAAGTTGCCTTCCAAAAGCTTAGCATCTTCATGTTTCCTATTTTCAGGTGAATTCGGAGAAGTGTGCAAGGGTAAATTGCGCATTACGGCAACTCACTTCGAAATGGTAGCCATCAAGATGCTCAAGACTGGTTCCTCATCTAACGCGAGACTAGACTTCCTAGCTGAAGCATCCATAATGGGCCAGTTCAATCATCCCAACGTTGTTCAACTAAAGGGCATCGTCACGCGTACTGATCCTGCAATGATCGTAGCTGAATACTTAGAAAATGGATCACTGGACTGCTTCGTTAGGGTGAGTTGCGCTTGTCATATTTTTCTAACCATTAGTAATTGGAAGGTGCAAATCTCAGGTGATGAAGGATAAACTAGAGATCTTACAGTTGGTTCATATGCTCTGTGACGTAGCTAATGGTATGAAATATTTGAGTGACAAAGGCTTCATTCACAGGGTTTGTCTGTTAACATTCTGTTGTCTTCTTGTTCATAGCGGTGGTTTTAACAGGATCTCGCTGCGCGAAATGTTCTCGTAGACGCAAAGACGGTTTGCAAAATCGCTGATTTTGGTCTATCTCGCGTGCCAACCGACTCTGATGAGCAGACGTACACAACGAAAGTAATGCGCTCATTGCTACTGCGTAAACTCCAACAGGTACCCGCCTTTTCTACAGGGAGGAAAAATTCCTGTTAGATGGACAGCACCGGAAGCAATCGCCTATCGCAAGTTTACGTCCGCATCGGATGTTTGGTCCTTCGGCATTGTTATGTGGGAAGTTCTATCTTACGGAGAAAGGCCATACTGGGATTGGACCAATCATGATGTCATAAATAACGTAGAACACGGCTACCGTCTGCCGTCTCCTATGGTAGGCATAGTTTGCGTGAAGTTTTTTTGTTCAGTGGCCCATGTTTCTAGAATTGCCCAGCTGTGCTGTACCGTTTGATGAGAGATTGTTGGAAAACGGAACGTCTACGACGACCTGATTTTCACATGTTGTACGGAGCTTTGGATGGTTTTCTTCAATGCCCAGCCTCATTGTTTGTTTCAAAAGCCAATAACAATTGGTAGCTTTTGTCTAAGCCTTTGCTGCATTGAAATGTGTCTTCATTTCAGTCAGTCTGAATCATCGTTTTTCCCCTCTTTAGCACCCACTGTAATTCCAGTTGGAAATTCTACACTTCACGTTTGCAGTATGGACGAGTTTTGTCGTAGCCTGAAGTTGGAGCGCTTTGTACACACCTTCTGTTCTCACGGTGTTACAAGTCCAGTGATTTTGGCACAGTTGAGTGCCACGGACGTTGCTTCGATGGGTGTTTCCAGCGATGACCAAGAACATATTATGAGTGCGTTGGCTTATCTGAGGTCGGCTGGCCTTGACAAGGCTCTCGACCCTTCTTGCAAGCAACAATCGTTGGTTCGAACGAGTGCTATGCATGCACCGGTGACTGGTTATAGCAGTAGTGACAGTACCCAACACATCTCGCAGAACGTTCATTTCACTACGCCAAGACATCGTAGTTGTTTCACCAAAAATGGTTTTTTTGTTTGAATGGCTGAAAAACAGCGCAATCAATTCTTGATTACATGTTTTGGAAGCGACTTATTTTTGCTTGCTCTTTTCTATTCCTAAACTCCGTGCTGTGAGTTCTACGCGTTGCCTGGGAAGCAAACTAGCATCCTTTTGTAGCGTGCAGTCCGGCGACATTCCTAAATATCTTTTGTTCATTTTAGCCCTGCGCGATTTCATGCGCACACCACTTGCAGCACACTAGTCATGCGGTTCCGTGGCCCATTCTCACTACTGCCTCATTCGGTTTTCCCGTTTTATTCCAAAAGTTAAGTATTGTTAACTAAGTTTTACTTTGTGCCTTTCCTCACTTGCATGAACGAGTTTCGATATACGCAATAAAGGTAGCTTCAGGTATCCCGCCGCTCACTTTCTCGTTGTCTGTTAGTCGCTGCTCTATGAGGAGAACGTACAGGTTGTTCTTGTATAACGCGTTTTCGCTCATATGTGACATTGAAACCATAGCATGTTTTGCACTAACACGGTTCTGTTTTCGCCCATGCGTGATATCGCCGGCTGGAAGGCGTGGGCGTATGGTAAAGTCTCCCTGTCTTTTCATCTGAAGAGAGCAAACGTTGGCAATTCTTTTTGAAGGGGTTATTTTTGCTTTTAGATGTATCTGACTCAACCATGTACCGTGCGCTTTGCATACTCAAATAGGCTACCGATCGGTATTCACGTTCGGAGGGATAAATTCTTGCGGGAAAGAACGAATGTATAGAAGACCTTGCCATTTTGAATTCTCCTGATGCGCGCATGGTAGTGATACGGAACTTTGTCCTTCCAGAACACCCCTGTCCCAGCCTCCAGTTGAGGCTCATGAGTGTAATGTGAGAACGATAGATTGCTTGCTACTGAGCAAGCAAAAACAGTCCAATTGCAGAACGAAAACTGTATGACTGAGACCCATGTACGCTAAATACGGATTAGATAAAATGTTAACACATTTTCCAGGAAAAGACGATAGCAAACGTTACAGGAATAGACGGTTTCAGGTTAATTCTTTTAGTTACTAAACTACAGTAGAAGCGGTACTGAGACAGTTGGTACACGTGTGAATTAGACTGTCAGAGAAAATGCCTGGCGGAAAAGTCGTGCAGGGGGCGATTGGTTATGCTGACAGTTTGCCCTGGTTGACGAATGGTCCACGCGACATCTGGTCTGGAACGCAATTGGTCCACCGGATAGTTGGTACTACTGATGCTAGTGAACTCTATATGGGCTTAATTCGCTCTGTCTATGCTTTGTCTTATGCTTAGGGGCGTATAGACACTTAAATTTACGCGCTATTCTTGCCCATGAGAATGGAGCGGTGATAGACTTCATCTCTACGTTTTCGTTTATGGACGGATTGCTTCAGCCAACAAGCAATTGAAATCAAGTATACCTCCACCATGTTGTTTGCTTTATACGTGCTGCTGTAGTTCCTAAGGATTTCTGCTGTTTGGAGTTGGCTTTGGCAGTATCATCGGGAGGTTGGTGACGTATGTGGCTGTGGCGTCCAAGAATCGGGGTAATGGCTTATTCATTGTTTTGCTGTTTGTATTTCAAAACGTCGATGAACCCCAGATTGATGGGTGATAAATTGCCATCAGTCTATGAAAGCTGTTATGCCATCCTTCGTCTGCATTGTTTGTTCTGTGGTGGTCGTTTAATACAGGTGTACGTACGTTTCACGTTCTTGGTGGGTACATTGGCGGTTCTCGCGGCTTCCCATGTTTCACCAGTGTTCCTTTGACAGACACTTTCTCGACGCAGCCGATTAGCTTAGCTAAACGTTCTCCTGTTTGGTTCGTAATGTAGGTTAACTTTGGCTGGACATTTTCCAAAGGAACGGAGGGCAACGCGAACAACACGGATGCACACTTGTGTAAGCTGCTTTCTGATGTATAGTATGCAGCTTTCAATCTTGTAGAAGAGACTGTCCGAAATATTGTTTGTGAGAAGTGAAGTAAAGAATCTTTGATTTCTGCTTTTGGGAACTGGTGTCTAATCAGATTAATGTTTGCAAGTTCAAAATCCAGGACGAATAATGAAGGATCCTTTTTTGAAGAAGAAACCAGGGCCTTTTTAAATACAGGTAGTTCTTGTATAACGTGAGAGTTTGGTTTGGAAAATCGGGGAACATCTCGCGTTATAGGAGACACGTAAAATATAGGGAAATCACGCTTCAGGGCAAGCGTCAGAAAGATTGTTTACTTATAAACAATAACGGAGAAGAGTCCGAAGTCGCAATGAAAACGAAAAGAAAAATGAAGAAACTTTTATTGTCGTTACAAAGCGAAATATCAAAACAATATTTTTGGTGAAGCTGACGGCTCTTTCCGCGAGCCGTCATCAGCGCAAGCAAGTGTTGGCCATCAGCCAAGTCGGGCTTCTGGGGGAAGCTCCTATGCCGGTCTAACCCATGTGGCGCCTGTCAGGTCGAAGCTTGACCCGTCGATGCTGCCCGCACACGGATAGATTGGCTTCGGAGCAACTGCGTGAGAAGCCGTCCTCAGCGGAGGCGCAACATACAACGAGATGGACTGCGACGTACAATGCGACTTCGAATGGGAACAAATCCATGAATACTCGACTGATGAAGAAGAGTGACCCGTTACAATGGCTCAGCTTAAGAATTATACTGACGTGCTCACATAGTGCACTCAGCCATTAAACATGACTTGGACAGAAGGATGAGGATGCGCATGAAAGCCCACGGCGGTTTCTTTCGTTTGTTGAGCCGCCCTCGCTCTTCAGTTACCGCGAAAATAGTAAACTTAACCTACTCTACTTTTACTTGACTATCCACTGGATATGACTTTCCATCTCATTGTATGTTGCGCCTCCGCTAAGGACGGCTTCTAACGCAGTTGCTCCGAAGCCAATCTATCCATGTGCGGGCAGCGTCGACGGGTCAAGCTTCGACCTGACAGGCGCCACATGGGTTGGACCGGCATAGGAGCTTCCCCCAGAAGCCCGACTTGGCTGATGGCCAACACTTGCTTGCGCTGATGACTACTCGCGGAAAGAGCCGACAGCTTCGCCAAAAGTGTTGTTTTGATATTTCGCTTTGGAACGAGAATAAAAGTTTCTTCATTTTTCTTTTCGTTTTCATTGCGACTTCGAATGGGAACAAATGCATGAATACTCGACTGATGAAGAATAATGACCAGTTACAATGGCTCAGTTTAAGAACGGAGAAGGGTCGTAAGTAAGCTGCATTGAAAAAGGAATTATACTGTATCTACGCTCTTATTCAATCGTTAGACACGCGAAAGTATGAATCCTCTTACATCGGATCTGAATAACATGCTCTCTCCTTTTATGGCGGTGCTCTATTAACGGGGTAACTTTACGATGGCACTCTTTGTAGCGAATTGAGTTCAAAATGGCTTTTAGGAGAAACTTGCTTGTGTCTTTAGCTTACGGAGAGAGGCCCTCAGTTCTAAAATAAATGACCTCGACCTAGGAAAGAATGGAGGCCCATCGAAATCACTTTTTTTACCTCACTATCCATAGTTGCGGGCGAACTAAGGCCCTGCTAGACGTTGAAGGTAGCGCTTCATCGTTTTCACATTGTTTCTTCATAACAGTAAACCAAAATTCGAGCTTCTTTTGCACATGCTCTTCTTCCGTACAGCACTTGCTTCTGTGGCTCCGAATTAGCTCAGACACCTTTTGGCTATCCTGCTGCGTTGTGTATTACAGTTATTGTCCTCGAGCACTGTAACGGGTGGTCAATAGTTTCCAGAGCATCTGATAAGCTCAGCAGTGGTTCCCTGTTACGAAGGAGCTTCCTGATTTTCATCACCATCTGCTTCTTCTCTTCTTTCTGCTTCCCCTGCAGCTCCTGGGTGGTCAGCTCATCCGGTTGAGGATTTAAAACGTTTCTAACGTCCTGATATTCTACTTCTTCAAAGCTTAGCCTGTTTCACAGATGAACGCAGCTTAAGGCTGAAAATCTTTAAAATCGCAGATCTGGGATGTTTCCGCCAAATGTGATTTAAGCATTGTTTCGAAACGTCTTTCCAAGTTTCTATGATGCTATTAATGGTCATTCTCAGATTACAGCTTCTGCTGTGAATCATAAGTGTTTTTCTCAGGTAGAACCACCGCTTCGCTTGTTCGTGATTGAAGGACGCGCATAATATCAAAATGTGGCCAGTGTTCGCTCTCGTCGGATGAAAAAATAATAGGGGAATTTGCCACACGGTCACGCTTTCCAGCCGGCAAAATCGCACATAAGAGAAAACAGAAACGCGTTATGTGAGGTGCTACGATTTCAAAATCGCTTATGAGCGAAAACGCTGTATATGAACACGCTTTATACGACCACTACCTGCATGCGCCCGGCAGAAACCACGATTCGAAGCCAACGTTACAACCTGCCGTAGCACAGTGCCGGACAGACATTTAAAAAGAACCAAAAGTCAGTAGCCTAAGCCGGCAGCAAACGTATTCGCAGCTCCGCATTTGAAGCTCGGATGAATAAAAGATGTATTTGTAAAAACGAGTAATACCGCAAAAGAAAAGAAGCGAAGGACCCATTACCAAATTTGTATCCTGCGTGAAATGATGCTGCCGAGGGAGAGGAGGCACGGCTTTACGGGGGATCAGATTTTGACGGCATGTCCTGTGAACTACACTAGAAACTCGATTATGCGAATTCGCCAGGAAGCACTAAAATTTAATTTTTATGCGTAATGTTACATCATTGATACAGCCGATGGATCAAGGGGTAATTGCAACTCTGAAGCGGGTGTACCGGAAGGAACTTCTCCGTCACCTTTTGTTGTCTGAGAATAGAGTATTGATTCTGTCATCAGTTCTCACAGGAAAATGACATTGAAAGATTGTTGCTTTATGATAGCGAAAAGCTGGTACTCTATAAAATAGTAAACACTGAGAAACGCATCGAATAACATTTTTATGGGCAGAGGATAGTCCAGATCTTTCAGCAATATTAATACAGAAGAAGATAAAGTGGCAGAAATACTTGACACCTTAAAAGACTTTTTTATACCGGACGAACGCAACAAGACTGGCATTGACATGTGGTTGGCTTGCGACAACGAAGACGCAGGGTTTCAAATACTGAACGGCGATGAAACCGTTGTTACATTGTCAAACTCACACGGTGAGCCAGACGAAGGAGAAGAAGAGTTGTACGATGATGAAATGTTAGTAAATGTATGCCCTTCGCACAAGAAGGCCTATCAGTGCTTAGAAGTTGCTCTACAATGGTTCGAAATGCAAGAGGAGTGCGACCCAAAAAGAATGCTGTTTGTAAATTATCGTGATTTAGCCGCCAACAAGCGGAAAACAGCGATAAAGCAAACTTCTATAACGGACTTTTTCAAATATGCGTAAATTATTGGTATGATATTGGCGATAAATTGTTGCACAAGATAAACTCTTGTAGTATATCTTCAAAAAACAGAGCTTGCAGAAGCTAAACTCAGAATATAGACAAAAAACGATAGACAAATCAAATCACTCTGATATCTGAATTTTATTTTCCGAACTGCCCCTTGCAACAATTACTTCGGATAATCGAGTTTCTAGTGTACTTGAGGCGAAATAAACGATTTGGTCTGTAATCGCGTTACAACGTACAGTGGAACCTCGATTATCGAAAGTAATTGTTGCAAGGGGCAGTTCTGATAACGAAAAATTCCAATAATCATGGTTTCCTTTATTTAACGATTTTTTAAGATTGTCATACACGTATTCTAAGTATTCTTTGACTTTATGAACGGCCTAATTCTCCCTTTTCCAGCGCTTCTACTATCTCAGACTTCTCTTTTAAGGAAAGTACTATCCCTTTCCTTTTCGAGCACATTGTGCATCAAGAAAGATAACTCTATTCAGCTGTCAGGAACTCTAAAGAACCTGGTGCGCAACGCTAGTGACTCCGCGGAATAAACCAACATTTCGAAAGAGAAATTGTATTCTTATTTTGAAACAAACAGGTAATTCGAACAGTAAATACAACAGCAATATGCGCAGGAAACCGAGAAAATGGCCCAACGAACTGGCGATGTTCATATTGGAATTGTTTGGGACCCTGTACTGCTCTCACCACCGATTGCCTTCTAATACTAAAGCACAGACTACCACTGAAGTAAAGGTAGTTTGTTCGGCGAGCGATTCACCGACTTGTAAAAACAACGGTAACCCCAATGCAGCCAACTAGGGAAATTAAACTAGTCCATTGAAGAAGTAACGGGCTCACAAGTTGGACGCCGTTCATCGTACTGTAGCTCTATTGTTCTCCTCGCCGAAATCCGATAATCGAAGTTCCAGTAATCGAGGTTCTACTGTATTCCGTTGTACACGTAAGGGTAGGCGTCCTGTCTCCTTCTCATGGCTAGAGCGAAAATAAGTGAGATAGGGTGGCCGAACGCTAAGCTCTGCATAATAAACAGCTGAGCGAATTGAGCTGGAGATGTCTTGGACGAGCCGTCATAAAATAAGGTTCTACTGCTGCTAAAACATTTGTAGCAGAAGATGAAGTTTACTAACCTTAACCGTCCAACGCAGTGTTTCTTATAGGGGGTTGGTACCGCCGCCGAGAGGGAGTGAGTGATTCCAGGGGGCGATGGCGGACTAGGGGGAGCTGATGGGTTAGGGCAGCCATTCTCAACGGGGGCCCTGGAGAGTCCGAGGGGGGCCCCAGAGCAAGAAGCCTGTGAAGGGAGGCCCCGGCGCCTCATTAGAGGGCCCCAGGATTTCGGAAAGGAATTTTATAAATACGTCAACGAGTCGGTACAACTTAGGCTCTGTGTTCTTATCTGTGTCTGCGGAGCACCACTGTGAGGCGCGTAAAAGTACAAGGAGTCAGGTAGTCCTCTGTGATTGGTGCCTTGCCGACGAAGTTCGCAGCACCCGCGCTGCAGCGTCATAGCAGTTGAATATTTAATAAGCAGCTAGTTTAGAATATTCTATTTCTTTTAACGGCTCGGAGTCTCGTTTTCTCCTTTCCTTTCTAGGGAGGAAAGGAGAACCATCTATTAAGACACTAACCGGCTCGCCAAATTTTGGACAGACTTCCGGAGGAAGACTGTTGCTCCATTATTGCTCCGTTTTCACAACGTGGAAATAATCGGCACGGCGTTATTCAAACAGCTCCTGGGACCCGGTGTCGTGATAAGAGTGATGAAAACAGGAAACACGGAGCGGACAAAAGTTGATCAGAAAACAGGAAGCTCGTCGTTCAGTTGTCGAGTGCGCTCGATAATCAGTTTTTGTGGCGTGCTCGGCGGCGTCATGTCCGGTCGTCGGTTATTAGCCGCAGCGGATGGTGCGAGGTACATTGACTTAACACGAGTTTGGTTCCGCCCAATCATCCTCGCCTTGTGGGATGGACTTTCTCCCTTTCCTTCAAGCTTTATTGGGTCTCGTGGTTCCAACTCGGTTTCCAGATTGAGAACCAACACGATCGCCCTGTAGCACGCCTGGATTAGCCGAGGACCATACAGGACACCGCCAGGCATGCCATAAAAAGCTGACCACCGAACACGTGGGACTGAACGGCAAGCTTCCTGTTTACAGACCAAATTTTGCCCACTCTATGCTTCCTGTTTTTATCATTCTTATCGCATCCCCGCGACCTATGGCAGTATTTAACCTCTACCGCCGTCTTTCTAATTATTGTCACCGTTGACGCATTTTGCCCTCTGTTGTTTCTAAAAGAGTGAACGGTTCGTCTCTGGCTTGGTCTTTTGGTACATTGCACCTGACTTATTCGATATTCGCAAGAGGTAATCAACGCGTTCGGAAAGGAACTATTCTAAAATCTTTCTCTAGCGCTCTCAGAACTCACTGTACCCATGGATTCGTCAGCGAAGAAGTGCAGACAATACTTAGTAGAATACTTGTCTTACGGTTTCATCCCGGCTCCGCAAAACCCATCCATGGCCTTCTGTTTGAAGTGCATGAAAATGTGCTCAGATGAAAGCATGAGGCCGCGCAAAATGAGAAAGCACCTCGACAGTGCGCACCCAGACAAGAAGGAACAAGCCGCTGGAATACTATCAAAACCTTTGGAACAACTTTGAAAAAAGAATGACGCTCTCAAGAATGGTTACTGAAACGTCCAAAACGCTCGACAAAGGTATAATTGCATCATATGAGATCAGCCAGCTCATTGCTAAAACGGGAAACTGTCACAACATTTGGCGAATCGCTAATTCTGCACGCAGTGCCAACAATAATATCTGCGATGACGACCATTAATGCCAGAGAGATCCTTCAATCGATTCCTTTGAGCAACTCCACCGTCTCCAGAAGAATAGACGAAATGGCGGAGGATATTGAGGAGCAGTTGGTTTGCTTACTCCAATCCAAGAAGTTTTCTCTGCAGCTCGACGAAACTCTTCTGCAAGACAACGCTGCTCTACTTATGGCTTATGTGCCATTCCGGGATGGGACCGACCTGACCGAAGAGATGTTGTTTGCCAGGAGGATTAAAACAGACGTGACAGGACTGTCCATCTTTGCCGAAATGAAAGGCTATTTAAGGGAGAAAAATATCCCAGTAGAAAACATAACCGCCTGTGCGTGTAAGAGGTTCGTTTCATTATCGGTTGGCATGCGCTTGGTGGAAGCCAGAAGGTTGGGTGTCCATTGCCACTGTTTAAGTAAGCACAAAGTGAATGGAAGTTGCCCCATTCCTCTTGAAAAACAACGGTGCCAAACAGATCCTAGCTGCAAATATCGTCATCACGAATTTCTTCTCCGGCAGCGGAGAGGGAAAACCAGAATCAGTGAAAGAGCTCGGGAAGAAAAGGGCTACGTCTGCAATGATACGGGTCATCATTTGGAGCTGTTGAGGGTCTTCGTACAGGGCCCGAAGAAGACCGTTTTGACGACTGCACTGATCGATAGTGTTTGCAGCAGGACGTTTGTAGATGAGGATCTCGCGAAGAAGCTTGGTCTTAAAGTATAGACGTCACAGGTTCTTCTGCAAGGAATTCACGGGGCAAAAAACGTTGAGACGGCGAGAGTAGGTTTCAATGTTGCTGGTTTAGAACGTGAATGGTATACTATCCACAACTCAGCAACACTTAAGAATCTGCGAATATCAGGTGGCGAGGTGAAGTGGGTAGACTGGGCGAAGGACCAGCCTAATTTCGCTAACCTGCGGTTGAATAATGTCAGTTATTCTGATTTTCATTTTTCAAGTAACGAACTT
>KN538415.1:71383-81470 GCA_000797535.1 Trichuris suis
TTAGTACAATTTACCGTTCCTTACTTAATAAATCACTCGTCCAGTGACTGGTTGAGCGGTTGTTTAGTTTAGTTACAGGTATTTTGCACAAACACAGAACGGGAAAAAAGCCGTGCAAGACCAAAAACATGAAAACCAACCATCCCGTTACAAGACACCCAACATTCAATGCTAATATTAATATTAATAATATGTAGTATAGGCAATTTACTAATAGTTAAATGTGAAGACGTCATTATCAACATCACAAATCTCTAAGGATGATGTATTACACTGTGGGACTATTGCTGGCTTAGCTCACATTTATAACGGAGAAAGTTCATTTAAGACAATGCTGGCAATTTAAAATGACTTATTCGTTTAAGGCATTGCAGTGAGAAGTTTGCTTGTCGTTTAAAGAAAGCTTAAGCAAAATCCCATCGGTTCCTAAGAATTTCGTTTAACGGCACTACGCGGATTTCGCCGCTGCGAATAAAAAGACATGCTGACTTCATGACTGCAGTGTTAGGCGAGATTGGCACGCGTGGTAGCATTATTTTTTCCTCTGGTTGCAGACAACTGGAACGGAGATTTTTGGATGAAGACGCGGCAGAAACTTTGCTTACCCGAGTTTTGATAAAGGAAACGGCTAAGAAAATTACTGTAGGTGAAATGAGATTGATCTTGCGATCTAGTTTGAAGTTCTTCAACACAGAACCTACGTTGCTGGATATTTCATATCCTGTAAATATCTGCGGCGACATTCATGGTAACTTTGAAGCGTTGTTATTTATATTTAGCATGGGTGGCTGGCCACCAACGCAAAGATACCTATTCCTAGGTGATTATGTGGATCGAGGAAAAGACGGTGTTGAAGTGTTTACACTTTTGCTACTGCTCAAGCTAAGATATCCGAGTCATGTGTACCTGACCAGAGGAAATCATGAGACAGCGCACATGAACAAAACGTACGGCTTTATGAAAGAGTGTATAGATCGTTTTTCACGTGAAATATGGCATGAATTTCAGCATGTGTTTGACGTGCTTCCAATTGCTGCTATTGTTAATAATACTTTATTTTGCGTTCACGGCGGAATATCACCTCAGCTGACTGATTTGTCCATCATTGAAAATACACCTAAGCCAGTTAAAATTCCAAAATCAGGAGTATTGAATGATTTGCTTTGGTCAGATCCAATCGAAACGGTCAGTGAATGGATTCCAAGTGATCGTGGAGGAACGTGTTCATATGGCCCTGCGGCAGCTGAACTGTTTTGTTTGCATAATCGAATTAGTATGATTGTCCGCAGCCATCAAGTAGTAAAAGAAGGTTACGAGTTCAACTCTAACGGCAGGGTACTCACCTTGTTTGGAATTCCTCGTTACTGCGGTAAAGAGTGCAACTGCTCTGCAGTTGTCACGTTTGACAACCAGGGCGTGGGCCGGATGAAGCAGATAAACGTTGTTGACCAAAAGGACGCACCTCAGGAAGATCTCAGTCTTTTAACCATGACCGTGGAAAATAAAGTAAAATTCCAACGACAAATAAGAACGACAGACCTATTCGATCGTTTGGAACAATTACAGGGAGTACCCTCAGACTTATACGTTCGCAAGTTTAGTTCTCGACAGGAAGATCTTTGGATGACGAGTGGCAAAGGATGGCAAAGCCAACAGTCAGGCACTATAAATCCTAGGATAAGCTATTCTTTTGGAAATGAACTTGTTATTTCTTATCGACTTTTCAAATAGCGCAAAATGGTTAACAGCTTAATCCTGGCTACTGGTTTCGTGTTCCATCGTTCACTCAGTGACTTCACTTTTCCTCCATTTCATGTCCAGCCATTGTTCTAAATGAACTGAAGAATTAATATTAACGCAGTCGCAGTGGCTCCTGTTTAGCCAAGTCAGTCACGTCAAGTCAGATCAGGTCAACCTAAGCCATAAGTCTAATTTCTAACACAGGAAGCGCTGCACTTTCCATTACGGTAATATGGCAAGGCAGCAATTCAGGATATCTTTCCTGCAGCGTAAAAACACTGGACCTTCCGAATTTGGTTGTTCCGTCTCAGCACCGGTAATTATTTCTGAAATTGTACATCTCTGTCTGCCTTGAGGATGAAAATACACTTCTGGAAGCTCAGTATTCAGCTGCTGCGGTAACGATACTTCTGAAAAGAAGTTCTGCTATACCTTTATTACAGCACAGACCAACCAGTAATGTTGCATTTGTCATTTAGGGGTCTTGTAACGTTCGTCCCGGAATTTGCCCATCTGCGGCAGCTCTCCCCCCGTTATGTTATAGCATTGTGATGATTGATAATCGGGTTACCGATAAACCGTGATGGCACGGCGTAAGAAGCCATTGAACTGTGGCGGCTCTATTCTACCGTGCAGACCGATCATCTGGCAGCTTTGTTTTAACGTCTACACTGAGCCGACTGTGCGCAGTCTGCTTGCTCAACAAGTGATCTCAGAAACAGGGGGAACTGTAAGCGCAGTGCCAGTTGCCAGTTTTTCTAATTTTCAGTTTACGCAGAAAAAGTAGGACCAACGTTCCAGTTGTGTTTAGTTTTGGTTTAGGCATAGGCGGCCTACAGAAACTGTTTTGGCGAATTTTCGATTAGTGCAGAGCAGCATTAAGCAACAGCGACTTGAGCGACGAATAGTTTAAGCGACCGACTAGCTCGGCTGCCTTCCTGCGCTGACAGGGGCATTGGGTTCCTGCAGATGCAGTTCCTCTCACAGAGGAGCACTCCGTGCTCTTAGACGAACTGCACCGCGATGCTTTCCTGCTTCATCAGGATCAGAGCTTCTTGCACTGCGGTAGCGATCGACTGGCCATGCGTAACCATGCCTACGCAGTTCTCGCTTTGCCTTTTTATACCACAAATTCCCTGACAACAAAGAGTCAACAGCTGTTAAGGGTCGCAGTTGACGCGCTGCAAGCTATACTAGGAGTCTTCTGCTCTGCTGAATAAGGCACCATCACTAATTGGATTATCCCTAATGCTGTTACGCGGCTTGACTTCGATTACGCAATCCCTTCGTGTGAGTCCACATTCCGGGGACGAACGTTACAAGACCCTCATTTAGTAGGCCTGATAGACCTGATAGTCTTTCTCAGGAGAGTCGAGAACTTTTCATATGATGAATTACTACGCTGCTGCAAAACTTCGTCCGGCTAGCCATGCGCCTCCAAAGTCCAGGTATTACGCAAGTGCTTAACTGTCTACAACCTATTTATACTTCTACCAAACATCTGCTTCACATCTGCGAAGTGATTTTACTCAGTTTCACTCATTCAGGGGTTGTTTTCCGTCATTTCAATAAGTACGTCGACAAGATCGATTTTCGACGTTGGGTACTTTTGTTTTTTAAGCAGGGAAAGAGAGCACCAGAAGCACTAGATTTTTGCCCGACAGTTGTGGCAAAGAAGCGATGGATGTCCATAAGCATATATGAGGGGTAGTACATGCGCTTGCGGAGTGGTGACTTCAATTTTTATGAGCGACCGAGATCAGAGCACCCTAAGGAAACTGAAGATGGAGACCTGCTGGCCCTACTTAACCAAAACCCTGCTATGATGACCCCATGTACTCGCAGAAATGCTTCATGTAGCCTGTACGATTGTTAGCCACCGACTGATATCAATGGTAACATGCAGGAGTATGGGAAATGGAAGCCACAGCAGCTGAATGAACTTGACATGGGGCAACGCACGCGAGTTTGTTAGACGTTGTTGGACAGAAAGGAACAAAAAGTTTCTTGTGGCAGATCGTGTGAGAGATGGGAAGTGGATCTCGTACAATAACCAGAGAAGCGATCACATCCATGCCAAAGGGTGACATTACTGCAAAAAGTGCTCCTCTGTGCAGTTCAGAAAGAGAAAGGTATTCGTTACTATGAGGTGCTGCAATCTGATCAAACGGTCACAGCAGTTGCACGCAGCTGAGAAAATTCACCCAAGTCCTGCCACAGAATAGGCTAAAGTTTGCGTTTGAGAAGTACGATGTCACCATGTTGCACGACAACGCACGTCCTCGAGGCGCTTCAGCCACAAGAAATGTACTTAACCAGCTTGCCTGGAAAGAGCTACCACAAGCCTCCTACTCATCAGAGCTCTGCCACCCATTGATTACCACCAATCCTGACCAGTGTAACAAAAGCTCTCTGGTCAGGGCTTCAAGGAATTGCCGAAGTTCAAAAAATGGGTGGTGAACTTCTCTTCGTCAAAACCAGCTCGCTTGTTGTATCCATACTGTACCAGAAAAGTTGCCAAAAAGTTACTGAAAGGAACGGAAATCATTCTGAATAAACAGCTTTGTTGCAACTTGATTTCATGAGTATTTTGACTTGTCAAAAACGCATTGTCACAAGAACCAAACCCTGGTTTTAGTCAACTTAAAGATCGACTAATAAAAGACGAGTACAGTTAGAGAGACAGTGTAAGCGATTGCCGCTGGGAAGATACGCAAGAGGAGTACAAGTTTATTAACACTGAACGCTGTGGTGATCGCTGGATACAAGACGGAGATGGAATGATAGTACAATCAGAGAGACCCTGACCTCGGTTCCCGTAACCTTATATAGACGAATTCGGGGCCATTCTGGGGTGAACGACTCGTTGGTCGGTAACATGAAGCGAAGTCGCGCACCATCGAGGAGGTACCTCACCCGCTAGACGCAGCCTCGATAGGGCCGCATCCCTGGCGCCAAGGGGAGGACAACGTTGACGCCAGGCAGTGTGAGGCATCATCCCGCCGCGCCCTGAGGGGGTCCGGAACACCAGCCAGCGTTGCCACAGACAGGGAATGAGACAATCCAGACGTACGTTAGCTGCATAGTGAAGAGTCGTTAGAGTTAGCTGGCAGGAGGTACAATGCTGCACTAATGGACGCTGAGACTGGCCCGCGTAGTACAATCACCCGCTCAGTAGGTTAGAAGCTGTCAGAGGTCCGAGCGGTCAGGAAGACGGCGTATTCGCGTGGATTGGCGCAGTGTTACTAATTGCGGTTCGAGGGCTTGTCCTGATTCTGACGGTATGCGGTCCTAAGCAGTCGATGGTCCAGGTGGCTGCGCGTCTCCTTCTGTTGTAACATCTGACAGTAATTCTTGATCGTTACAGTCCAGATGGACTTCCACGCGAGGGGAGCCAGCAGGCGCGAGGTGGTGAAGAGAGACTGTGGACCAGTGTTTCCCAACCTTTTGCCCGCCATCGCCCCCTTAGATGTTGTCGTCGCCCCCCTAGACGCTGTCATCGCCCCTATTCTGATTGGTCAATTTCGAACGCGCTCATTGGCTGGACGGTGGACTGAGGGCTAGTCGACTTGAAAACTGTGAATGCACGCACAGTAACAATGCAACTTTATTCTATGCAGTACGCATAATAGTTGACTCGCGAGCCATACTTTACTATGCCCTTGTAGCGTTTGCGAAGCCTGACTGCTAATGAAGAAAGCTTTACTGTCGATGAGAGCAACGATACAGAACGCTACATACCAAAGTTGGCAAACGCTAGAGTCTGTCGTGCTTTGAGCGGCGCGCTTATATCCCCCCCCTTGACCCGCCGTAGGTCACGTGCCGGCACAGGTCAGGGATCAGCGGCCGTCAGGAGATTTGGCCCGGGGCCCCCGCGAGTCTGCGGCGACGTCGCAAATATTGACGTCCTTGCCTGGGAAAAACACCCGTCGCAAACACGCTGCACCCGCTGGGTGGTCCTGGACGTGTAATCGCCGGCACAGTCCTTCAACACGATGGCCCACGTGGGGCATATGCCTGCCTAACCTCAAAAGTGCCCCCCAAGTGCACCCTTGGCGACTTGCGCTCTGTCGATTTCAAAAACGCCCCCTTCGTCGCCCCCTTGGCCTCTGTCGCCCCCCAGACGACCGAAATCGCCCCCTTGGGAAACACTGCAGTGGACTCTCGTCGATCTGGGAATCGAACACAAGCATACTGTGGATTTGCTTCCAGCAATTCTACTTCTTCGACCAGCAGATCCATTTTGCTGGACCGAACATGCTTCTTCAGAAGAGCAGGTCCTGGATGCAACAGCCATGTCGGCAGCGACGTGCCTGAATCTTGTCTCCTAGCCGCCGCATGGTCTGAGAAATGCACGTTCCTTCCTGACAAGCATGCCGCCAACTTGTTATGCTCTTACTGGCTAGCGTGCCTGTCACCCTGTTTTGCCGTTACCTAAGCCAAAATATAAGCCTTGTGTTTCGGCTTAGGCTTAGGTAAAGGCAGAACAGGATGGCCGGCAAACCTACAGTATGCCGGTGGAGCGGCTAGAAAACAAGATCCACGTGCCCATAGTACACCGGCGACTGACGCTGAACATCCATTCGTCTGGAGTAGCATTTGTGGCCGTCCACAGGAGTGAGTGCAGAGCATATAGTGCTTCAGGGAGGACGGCACGCCATTCTGAGGGGGCATACAGCGTGATGTTAACGCTAGTGTTACCGTTTTCCAGATAACTGCGACGCAGCGTTCTGGTTGCCCATTCCCGTTAGGGCTGTAAGCTCTGGTTATGCTGGAAGCTATGCCTTTGCTTACAAGGAAGTCTCTTAGTTCGCGGCTCATGAAAGCTGTCCCACAGTCAGAGTGGACGTACGCAGGGACGCTGAACAGGCGGAACAATTCGAGTAGTGATTCCACAGGGGTCCCATGGGGGTCCCAAATAGATCGCCAAGGGTCCATGTGGGGGTCCCATTTGATGAAAGGGGGCACATGGAACCCCGTAGCCGTCAGACTCAAACTGATTGGAAAGGTTACAACCTGGCCGCAGACGCCAAGGACGACGCTTCTCTAACTGACAACCTCAGATTTGAAAAGCCGATGTCGCTTACTTGGCTTACCTGTACTTTATGTTTAATGAGATGAATAAGCAGCTGCTGACGGAAGATCTGAACCTAATTAAGACGAAGTCCGTTATTTGTGCGTTCATCTCGAAGCTGCTTCTGTTCAAGCAGTGGTGTGCAATGGGTGAGCTGTGCCAATTTCAAAACTTCATCGAAGTGGAAAAGGAAGGTCAGGCTTCTGACGCTGATGTACAGCCGTATCGCGAGCACCTGCAAGCGCTGCATGACGATGTCGCTAGCCGCCTTGAGGTCATTCTCTCTATCATCATCCCAGACTGGGTTATCAACCCGTTTGCTAGCATCGAGGACGAAGAAATCTCCTTGCAGCTAGAACTGCTGGATTTACAGTCGAATGCAGAACTAAAGCCCAGGCTAGCAGAGGGTTACCAGCGGTTCTGGCTGCAAAAACAAAATCCGGTCCTGTATCCTACTGTGTGGGGGTTGGGGAAAAGATGGCTCATCTGTCTTCCGTCATCATCTCTAGTAGAACTCGCATTTAGTGTGGTCAGGGACCTCGTAACAAAGAACCGTAACTGGCTGCAGTTGGTCAAAGGTGGTGACATGCGCTTGCGGGTTACCTCCATCTTGCTGAACATTGATAAGTTAGTCGGCTCACAACTGTGCCAACCGAGTACCCCTCGTTGAGACAGTACAAAAGCTGATTCAGCAAATAAATTTGCGTGCTTCCATACAGACTTTCTTGTCAGTCTCACTGAGCCTATGTGTTTCCGCTCACACTGACTGGATGTACTGTAGCTGGCGTAGATATAACAGAGGGCGGTATAAATTTTAGCGGAAGAGGAGCGGAGGGACAGCATCTGATGGCAGCCACTGAATCCAACCGCTCCCGCGCTCTACCATTTCAGCCAACCAGCGCGCGCGAAACTGACCAATCAGTGTAGGGGTTCCCAAACGGTCTGAAACTTCACACGGGGGTCCCAGGCGCTTCTGAGCTTGGGAAACACTAGTGCAGACGCTAAAACAAAGCCGTCAGGTGATCGGTCTGCACAGTAGAATAGAGCCGCCACAGTTCAATGACCTCTTACGCCAGCCACCACGGTCCATCAGTAACCCGATTATCAATCATCACAACGCTGTGACATAACTGGGGGAACGCTGCCGAGGGTGGGCAAATTCCGGGTACGAACATTACAAGACCCAAAGTAGGTTCTCGCTACATTTGATCTTATGTGTGAGGTAGAGCGAACGTTGAAAGGAACCTTCGACAACCGCTGAGCCTTTGATCGCGTTCGTCATTGTTTTCCTGGAATTTCTTTTCTTTGTCTCGGTCTCTCTGGGTTTTTCTTATAGCCACGGGCCCTGCATTGTTGTATGTCTGCTGGCACTGGCCCGTCGTGTGTCTGCGAACTGTCTGGGTTCTCCTGCGTTGACTGTTTCCGTCAACTTGTCTAAGCGCTTCCTTGTAACTGTTATCCCCATTTAAGTGCAGTTTGAACCTGTGAAGTAAAGGAGTCTTTCATCTCTCATCCCTGCCGGAAGCGGCGGCCAACTATCGATCGAACATCTGCCAAAAGCCCTTGCTCTTTTCTGATACGAGAATGGACACCATGGCATTATCCGTTTAAGGGAAATGGACCACGCGCGCCATGAGCATACGCCCCACTGTAATATCCGTATTAATACATCATGGAGAACAGATTAAGAGATTAACGATTAACGGTTTCCTTAAAGTGGAAATGAAGGGATCCATTTTTTGATCTTTCACGGCTTATCCCGTTCTGTGTTTGTAGACAATACGTGTAACTACACTAAGCAAATGCTCAACCAGTGGGTGGACGAGCGATTTTAATTAGATTAAAGATTAAAATCGCTCGTCCACCCACTGGTTGAGCATTTGCTTAGTGTAGTTACAGGTATTGTCTACAAACATAGAACGGGATAAGCCGTGAATGATCAAAAAATGAAAACCATCCATCCCGTTAAAAAGCATCCATCTTTCGAAATGAAGGGATTATTAACGGCTGCATTTCCTTTCAGGTGGCACTGCCAGTAACGTGTGCGGTCAAACGTGAGTCTAAGCGAAAATTTTAAACTTAACCATCGCGGTGGGGATTTAATAGCCAAGCTGCCCCCCCTACCGACAATCGAGGGAGACCAATATTAAATCCCCGAACTACCACGGAACGAGCTGTACAGGCTTCCGCAGTAGTAGAACGTGCAGCACAATGTAACAGATCTCTTCATCGGAAAGTTTTATGCTACGAGAGCAATCTACACTTAAGGCGGATTAAAGAAGCCATGTACATCAGACACAACACGACTTACAACCGGGATCAAGGGGCGGACATAAGCGGTTTATGGTCGAACATAATCATCCGCTCCAAATGCTGCTCCCTAAGGTGAATGAAAAATAAGTGGAAACAACCAGTGGGCATGAAATATACATGGACTATACTTGCAAGAACCAATATACGTGACATGAACGTGGACTAATATGGAATATGCATTAGAAAAATTATAAATATATATATATTGGAAGAATATGAACTAATATGGAATATATGAAATATAAGTAGAATATGGACTAATATGGAGTATATTTTGGAAGAACATAGAATCTAATAGAACATGGGCTAAAAATCTTAAATGGGATTCTACAATTCGTTGTTCGCAGGTTGCTGACAGACTACAACATTCTGGGATCTTTAAACTCGGTACTTTAATATATAGACTTTACAGCGCTCAAACCTATACGTTAAATCTCAAATTTGTCTATAAAAATTCACCGCTGACGACGAGTGAAGAGGACACTCGAAAGCTTCGGTTGAAAAATAAAAGTTTTGTACATTACACGGGACAATATCCGTATTAATACATCATGCAACTTTATGGTCCCGTAAGAAAAAGTTACGGGTCTTTTTACGTTCGTGCCCGGAATGCGGCCACACACGAAGGGATTACGCAATACTGCGTAATCGGGGTCAGCCCGCGTAACAGCGTCACGGGTAATCCTATTAGCGTCGGCGCCTTATTCAGCAGAGCAGAAAACGCTTAATACAGCGTTCAGCGAGTCAACTCTGACCTTGAACACCTGCGGACGCTTTGTTGTCAGGGAAGTTTCGGAATAAGAAGGCAAAGCGAGAACTGCACAGGCGTTACAATGTCTAGCCAGGCGATCAGCACCGCAGTCCAAGATGCGCTGTTCCAACCATGCAGGGAAGTACCGCGGTGCTGTTCCTCCAAGAACACGGAGTGCTCCACCGTGAGAGGAACTGCACCTGCGGCAA
>KN538415.1:152238-162465 GCA_000797535.1 Trichuris suis
CCACATTCCGGGCACCAACGTAAAAAGACCCCGCGCTTCTGTTAAAGGTAAACATAGGATCTATTACGGTAACAGTAAGCTTTCTCAGCGAACCATTGAAAAATGTTCCCATTGTTGCACTTTTATACAGCAACTCTAGATTACAAATGCTCACGGCCCTACCTATTATGCCATTGATAACTCCCGTAGATCTAGGATGGCGTTACAAGAAGTGGAGGTATCTTTCTGAGTAGGTAGATTTATAGCATAGTTTCTCAAACCTTTTCTCGCCAGTGCCCCCTGACCTTTTCAGCGTCCTCTGGACATCGCTAGCGAACTCCAGACGTCTCAAGCGCCGTTTGATCGCCACCGTTTGGTCGCAAGCGTTCCAGCCATGGGTTCCACAATGTCGCTTGGAGAGCCCAGACCGCCGCTTCAACCAGAGTACCTTTTATTTCAGGTCCCAATGGACTTCCCATGGCCCTTGACCTCCCATCGCCTTCCGGCGCTGGCTGACGCTAAACCTCCCATGGTCAGATGTCTACTGTCCAGCGCAACCTTCTGCCTTCCATGGCCCCCTTGAGAATTACTGATTTAAAAGTTGTTAGGTTTGTACGATGTTCATGGTCTGATGAATGAGGCAAGGAAGAGTGGAGGTTTTCAGTCTAATTCTTTTCTGTAGTGAGTATGAATCTTTTAGGAAACAGGCTGCTAGGTTGCCTTGAGAAACTGTCCTCACCTTTATGATAGTTTCTCAAGGCCAGACGCGCCAGCGCCTCATTCTAGAGCGGCGAGCTCGCCATCGCCCTGTGCTGATTGGCTGACACGAAGTGGTAGGAAAAGGAGCTGGAAGAGAGGAGGTGAGGAACAGTCTAGACCACTCGTTTCTCTCACTTCTTTTTCGCAATTTTCCGGTAGCAGGGAGAAATGGAAAGAAGAAGAGTGGGATGAGGAGGAGGACAAGTGGTCTTAACTGTCTCTCACTCCTCCCTGCTTCGTTCCCTGTCATTTTCCTTGCTTTCTTCCCGGCCCCCTGCTGTTTAGCAGTGTGCCCCCTCGCGGAGGAGGTACTGCCTTTTGAGAATCACTGAGCAGTGGAAAAGGAGCGGTGGTGGAGTTGAGCTGTCTTTGCAACTGCACAGGCTGCTATAAATTTTGGCGTGAAATAAACAGTGAGCGGGAGGTCTCTGAGCCAGTTTTCTTCTTAAACCTTTTTCAAGCTTGGAAAAATATCAAGCGTAGCACTGTTCTGCACTCCTGCGGCCAAGCGATGGTACTGCCCCTTGACCCTTCGTCAAGCTCCAATCCCCCTTGAGAATCGCTCTCCATGGTATCAAAAGTATCGTTCAGACGAGGCTTAAACACCCGGAAAGTCGCGGAGTTATCCATTCCTAAGAAAGCTTTCTTTCCCAAGTTTTCCGTAAGAGCTCAGCGGTGACTGAAGACAAGACACGGGTCTTGTAAGATTCGGGCCCGGAATCTGGCCACCCGCGGCAGCTCTCCCCCGTTATGTCACAACATTTGATGAATAAACGTTTATTTTTACGGTAGGTTCCCGTTTTTTAATTCTAATAACCGGAGCTTTCGGGTATAGCATCATCACCCGTTATCAGCGGTAACCAACAGAATGACTTTGTGACACTTTGTTGCATAATACGTTGTTCTCGTTTTAAAGTGAACTCGGGAACTTCGCTGTTGTTTTTCAGTATGTTCTTTCTCGAATGTTTTAAATCTTCTACATTAATTGATTCATACCATTTTTTCATCATTTCATGTTTCTTCATTACTTTTTATCTGCTTATAATTTCATTATGTTCATTTTCTTTCTTTCCATTAATCCAGTTGCTCTCTTTTGTAATTCAAATTGTTCAAACATCAAGTTCCATGTTTTGCTTCTGACTACAGGCTATGGCAGAGAACAACAGTGAAATCAATTAAATTTGACCAAATCATGTTAACGTTTCTCCTAAATCCCGATTGTACGTCGTGTCGTATCGAATGTGAAGCACCTCTGATCTTTCTCAACCGTAAATTGCTTTCATAGCATAAAATTTTGGTCTGGAAAGTATTGTAACATTGGGCGACGTGTTCTGCCACGGCTGAAGCCTTGAGTGCTTTTTCCATTACAACTTGAGGGTTTAACTTTGGCGGCCTTCCACGATTAGTGACTGGGGCTCCATTTTGTGATGCACATTTTGCGTTATTATACCATTTTAAGCATTTCATGTGCTGATTCAATCTCTGTTCTAATGTATCACTTGTTTCTCCAATATAAGCAGCCGAACACGCACATTTTGCCATATAGACCAGGCCTGTTTTTTGTTAATGGGAACTTTTGTCTTGTGTTTCCGAAGCATGGAACGTAGACTAGAAGAACTCTTGACGAAGACCTTAAACCCTAATGTTCGGCCTAATCGTAGAATCTTTTCACCTAATCCCACAAAGTAAGGAATAAAAAACAGGCCTGGTCTATAAATGTGCGTGTTCAGCTGCTTATATTGGAGAAACAAGTGGTACATTAGAACAGAGATTGAATCAGCACATGAAATGCTTAAAATGGTATAATAACGCAAAATGTGCATCACAAAATGGAGCCCCAGTCACTAATCGTGGAAGGCCGCCAAAGTTAAACCCTCAAGTTGTAATGGAAAAAGCACTCAAGGCTTCAGCTGTGGCAGAACACGTCGCCCAATGTAACAATACTTTCCAGACCAAGATTTTATGCTATGAAAGCAATTTACGGTTGAGAAAGATCAGAGGTGCTTCACATTCGACACGACACGACGTACAATCGGGATTTAGGAAAAACGTTAACATGATTTGGTCAAATTTAATTGATTTCACTGTTGTTCTCTGCCATAGCCTGTAGTCAGAAGCAAAACATGGAACTTCATGTTCGAACAATTTGAATTACAAAAAAGAGCAACTGGATAATGGAAGGAAAGAAAATGAACATAATGAAATTATAAGCACATAAAAAGTAATGAAGAAACATGAAATGATGAAAAAATGGTATGAATCAATTAATGTAGAAGATTTAAAACATTCGAGAAAGAACATACTGAAAAACAACAGCGAAGTTCCTGAATTCACTTTAAAACAAGAACAACGTATTATGCAACAAAGTGTCACAAAGTCATTCTGTTGGTTACCGCTGATAACGGGTGATGATGCTATACCCTGAAGCTCCGGTTATTAGAATTAAAAAAACGGGCATCTAATGTAAAATAAACGTTTATACAACATGAAAATATACGGTCCCGTTAAGAAGAGCTACGTATTCAACACCATTGTGATGATTTATAATCAGGTTACTGATGACACGTGATGGTACGGCGTAAGAGGCCATTTCCCTTCGTGTGAGCCTATATTCCGGGCACGAACGTTACAAGACTTCAAGTCGTATCCCACAGAAGCTCCATTTCTTCTGGAAACGAAAGTGCCGATTGCCTACCATATCAGCGGTTTTTGATTCTGATTACATACCGCGGGTAGCTAACCTCACCATGTACTATGCTTTGCCTTCCCTTACACGCCTATGAGAAGCTTAGTTCATAAACAAGGTGCAGCATGAGATAAATGGTGACAAGAATCGGGCCTTGCATTCTAATAAAACAGGGCAGTCATAATAACGTTTTGCAGTAAAAGATATGGAACTACGAAGTACAAACTTCTCACGACGGTGCTACAGCGTCCGTGCTATGAATTGAGCTGAAGTGAATGATGTGGGCACTGTGATAGCTTTAGGTTTCCAGTGACTATGACGGTGCATCTGCGGTATCGCCAAGTCGTGATTAATGTTTTGCGCTAGTCTGACTGTTAGCAGTGATAGTCGCTGGGTGCACCGCGAATTGCTCTTTCTGGCGTATCTGAAGTACGCAAAACACGTCAGATATGGTAGACGCGTTTATTCCTGTCTTCAACGTCTTAATAATTATTAAGACGTTGAAGACTGGATTAGGCGTACACCGAAGTCTCTGAGTTTCTTCGGTAAAATAATCAGGTCAGAAAACGTAGCTAACGTATTTTGAATATGCAAGTCTATATACCCGTTAAGAAACATTCTATGTTTCGTTAAACCCGAATTGCTATCATGATTACTGTTTCTCCTTGACGTAAGTATCAAGTAAAACAGTGGTTGCTTGTATAAAATCAGCGGTACAGGACAGTTGATCAGGTAGCTGAGGCGGTTACTAAATAACTAACGGGAATGTAGTGTGAACTGCATAAATGAGTTGAACAAAAAAACGATCGGTCATGGTTGCTTGTCATAGTCGTTTCGTATAATAGTCGTTCCGTAGAATTATCCTTTTGTAGGATGGTCGTTTCGTCTGCATTTGTTTCGCCGAATGTTTCACTTTAGCAAATGGTCGTTTACGTGAGCGGGCTAAAATCAAGCGTAGGCCAGAACCTCGAATGGCTGAAAGCTGAATAGGCTGAAATCCCCAGTGAATGAAAATATGAGTGTGACAAAATCCCGTTTAGGTGAAACCTGAATAAGTTGAACTGCTGAATGTGCGAAGAAGAGAGTTGTTTTCCAAATTAGACTACGGCAAAAGATGAGTGGTGCTAAATCTCCTACGAAATACCGAATGAGTCAAAAATGTTCTATATGCGTTGCATCAAAACTGCTCTGCAGCGGTGCAAGGGCAGTGGAATAGTAATGCAAAAAGATATTCACATTGGAAATATTAATGTAGCCCTTGTTTAGCAGCTAAAGGTACAAAACGGCCACAATGCAATCGGTCTCTGGCCCATTCAAGATTTCGTCCCGCTCCGGATTCGGAACCGCTGATCTTTTTCCGTAATCTAATTTGGAAAACAATTCACTTCTTTGCACGTTCAGCAGTTCGACCCACTCGGTTTTGACCTAGAGGGAATTTCATCTCATTCATTTTTCCATTCACTCGGGATTTCAGCCTATTCAGGTTTCAGCCCATTCAAAATTCTGGCCTATTCATGATTTTAGCCCGTTCTTGCAAATTACCGTTTGATAAAAATGAAATATTTGACGAATCGATGAAACGGCCGTTCTATCACCTGACTATCACAAATCTGCCATTCTTTGAAACGACTATTCTGCTAAGCGACCATTCCACAAAACGACCATTCTAGGCAATGACCATTCTACGAAACGACTGCCATTGTCAAAATCTGCAGTATGGAATGACCCTAGTCGGAAAACCACGCTGTAAGCACTTTTCAAACAAGGGTTATCCAAGAAAGATCATTATCACCGTAATAAATCGGAGGGTTAACTTTCCAATAGGAGAAACTGAGCACCGCCAAGAATGGATCCTTTGCTTGCAGTAGGGTATCAGAGAAAAAGTCCACAGTAGGGCAGAACATTGAATCTAGGCTTTTCATCAAAAGTTCGCCATATACGTGATCTTTTAACGAGATTGATGAGGTGGAAATGTTGCCTGGCGGTGTGTCTGGAACAGCGTTTCCTACCGACCTCGCCAACGCCCCTTTTTTGGACTAGCAGTTTCTCCAGCGACCCCTGCCCGGTAGTTTGGTTTAACAAAGCAAGTTGAACGCCCACGCAATATTCTAACGCCGTTCGTGAAGAAAACATGTTCGATAGAGTGGACCGCTTTCCAAACTTTTCACGAAGTGATTTGAAGTAGTTGAAGTCTGCCTGCTTTGTCTGGATGTATTTTAGCAAGATGCTCCTTCAATCTTGAAGGCTTCATAAACTCGTTTGAGAACACTCTGCTGCAAAGCAGGCACATCGGTAGTTGCTCATTATTTCGCGCAGTGATGAAACCGTACTTGAGCTAGGCTGAGCTATATTCCCTACATTTCCTGTTCGACTCTGTCATTAGGAAATTGATCAAATTGCCTTTAAGTAGCGAATGATGAGAGAAAATTGCAAAGCCTGGCTGCCTGCAGCTTCCTTTTCAGTAACTCAAGCAGCCGTACACAGCACAGTAAGTGCTACAGTTGACTTTGCTAGAGAGAATTCTACGCTGTACAAGGACGAGTACTTACATGGAATGGAATATGCTGGAATCCAGAAAGAAAAGCACAATGAAAACGGAGGTTGCTAAGACTGTGAGCTACCGAAGACTGAACGCAACGTAGAGGTAACAGCAACAAGCGCTGTTTTATTCCTTCAGATCAGCCAGGAATTCATGTTGGCAAACGAAGCTGACCAATGACCATTAACTTGTTTTCTGCGGCGCAGAGAAGCTTTGAAGAACGATATCTAATCTACGCCTGCGCGCGCATAACTTTTTCTAGGGAACAGGCGAGTCGAGCCATGCGTGCTCAACGCTAAGCTACAGCAAGGGGAGCCTAGTTGTGTTCTGCGACAAGCTTTCGCTCCGGGCAGCGTCTGTGAGTCAGAGAAGACGACGGGTGCACTCGTCAAAGAAGCGAAAAAAGAACACCACACGTGACCTGTGCCGGCAATACAAAACTGCTGCTATTTGCATTTCTCGCGCCTCTCTCGGAGCCACAACGTCAGCTGTGCACTTTACGCAGCAGAACTGTTCAGCGTCCCTTCAGCTCCCGCAGGGGGTGGTACCGTCCCCTTGGGAAACGCTAGTCTGGAGTTCTAAAGTTGTCTATGCTAGCTCAGCCTCACGCACAGGGGAAACTGGAAACGGATTGCTCGATGGATTCAAATATGGGACTTAGCAGATTCTTGATTGAGTGATTAGTCTTGTAAAAGGACACCGTTCACATGTATTCCCCCAAATGCCTCTTAGGTACTACTTTACTTAATTGGTTTTCCTTCGTGGCCGAAGTTAAGGAAAAGCGTTGAACTGTTATCGTATGGAGAAGCATAAGCTGCACATAATTTAAGATGGTTCACAGTTCACTTTATCAAATTAATTGTAAGGCAGGTCTTTGAAAACGCAACAGCTCACTTATTCTCTACCTCCTTCCTGTCGGAAGCGAACTCGTTTATTGCAGAAATTTTCTGAATCTTTGTGTTTGCTCTCCGCATGAGTAGGTTTCTCTATAAAACGTAAAATTGCAACCCATTGCCAGAATTCCAGCGTTCAGTCGCTGAATATGTATTTTCGTATTAGCTGTTACGGTCATCTGTAAGTAGCGTGAATAAGAGATCAGAAAGGTAATGACTTCAGTTTGCTACCAAGTTGAGCATTTTGAAAGCTTAAAACGTTGACATTTCTTCCTTTGGATGGCTCTTCAGACAGCTGATAAAATGTGCACATTTGTAGAACCATTCGATCGTGCCAGGCTACTATTAATATTTGTAAATTTTTCTGTTAATAGTATCTTCAAAGTTCTCAGTAGTTCGTTGGGACGTTGACCGTGTTTATCCACGGCTGCGAAGTAGCCGTGTTCATTGTTAATTAACTGCCCCAAAATTGTTCATTGAGTTCTGAAAGCTCTGCTTTTATCTGCTATTTGCTTTTATCTGCTATCTGCTATTTATGTTCTGAAAGCTCTGTTGGAATAAACTATCCTACTTTTAAGGAGCTCCTTTTCTGTGAAACCTGTGACAACGTATTTTGTCCATCTTGTTGTGAGACAAATGAATGTCAGAACCATACAGTGGTTCCATTCAGCATTGCTATAAAACGGATGTCTGAAATAATGCTTTACAAAGCTAACCAATGCATCAAGACGCTAAATAAAGCGGCGGGAAATGTTCAACGGGAGCTGAAGTTACTTGAACAGAGCGTTGAAAGCGTTACCGTCGACATCGACAATGCGTTTTCAGAGCTCAACAAAATTGTGGAGCAGAGAAAAACCCAGCTGCTTCAACTAGTCAGTGGAGTGAAGGAAGCTAAAGGCCAAATTTTGCAGGTAAGTTTACCAGCAACGAAGGGTTTTCTTGTCTTTCCAAGGCTTCAATGTTATTTCTGTACCAGATTTCAGGTCACACGACGATTCTAGTTTCCTTTCCAGGCATTTGAAACATACTTTTCCCCTTTCTTTGGATTGTAGCGATTGTGAATTATATCTTGAATCGTAACTGACTATTTAAATTTATTTTTGTGCACAAGTGTAATTCCTAACAGGGACATTTCTCGTAGCTAGGAACGTTACGGTATGCGCCCTGTTCAGCATTCTTCCCTTAGAGCCAGGTAAAGCTCATTACAAAATGCAGTTTATCAGTACTCAGCAACTGAAAGGAGAAATGACACGAGGCTTTCGGAACAAACTAGTTCCGCCGTTAGCGCGAGAAAGGGTACAGGATTCGTTTAGCACGTTTATATCGAACGACGTGCGTCAGCTCTTTCTTCTGTTTGCTGAAGTTTGCAACAACATGGAGGCGAATGAAGTTTGTCCAAATTTCACGAACTGAATCACCGAAATCGGGGACTCCCTGTGTATCGCTCAAGAACAAAGGTCAGCAACCGGATTCAAGTCTGCTAAAGATCGTGAGACTCCTGCTTGGTGGAAACGCTTCAGAAGATCCGAAGCTAAAGCCGCTGGCTGTTAATCGTTGTGAAACTCCAGGGACTATGAAAGGCTGTTCTAAGCCTCATCTCCCCGTTATTTGGTCCCCAAATAAGAAAGCCTCGATCACCAGAACACTTTGTGCACAGCCGTAAACGAATATTGTGAGGCTAGGAACATTGAAAATAAGGCTTATTCCCAACAGCGCTCCAGCTCACCCACATAGCTTAAGCTTAAGCATCATTGGTAATGTTCGAATAGATTTTCTGCGTTCAAACACAAGCGGTGTAATAGCAATGTTCAAGGCCTACTATTTACAGAGCGCCTTTGAGCATGCAACTTGTTTCTTAGGTAGTGATGGTAGATACTTTAAGGAGGTCTTGGCGTGGGTATCATATCATGGGTGCTATTGAGAATTTAGCAGAGGCATGGCATGAAGTGAGCCACAATGAGTCCTGCAGTCTAACGGGCTGATGATTGGTGAGAGCCGCTCGGCGAGGCTCGTTCGCTCAGATCAGTGTTTCGCAAGCTCAGGGTCGACATAATCGCTCCTGTGATTGGTCAACGCGCTCCCCACAGCAGCGCTCCCAATCGCCCTCTTTGCATTTTATCGCATCCCTGGAGCCTGACGTCGCCCCTACCCTCGAGGGGGCGGTATTTTCCGTTTGGGAAACGCTGGCTTAAGTCTTTATTGAAAGCGTTAGAGAAAGTCCAGCTGTTCTATTCAGCACACCTTCGCGCAGTGCATTCGGTACCCAACAAGCTGAAAACTTCCTGAGTTTTCGTTCATCATTGCATCTGCTAAACAAGGCGAGGTCTCAACTCGTCAGCGATCGTCCTGATCGCAGTTCGGTGAGCTGCTTCAACCAGATTTTGCACAAGAGTTGCGGTTTCTTCATTTGTTACGGACGTTTATTTTCTCCCTCATGCCTCGTCTTCGTTGTTCTGTCCACCATCGTTGAAACGCTTTATCCATTCGTAAACAGTTGATGTAGATGGGAGACCATTTCGATAAGCCTGCTGCAAGTCCTCAATAATTTTTCTTGTCTGTCATTTAAGTTTGATCAGAAACTTAACGTTAACTCTGACTTCAAAGCGACGCTTTTCCATACTGCGAAATTAAAGTCAACTTCAAGCGCGCCTTGAAACACAATAGCATCGCGATGGGTGACGCAACCTTTCCTCGCAAATCTATGGACTATAGAGACGTGTTTAAACATGTTTTATTTTGTTTATTCGTGTTCACTTATGAGCGGCAACGCTTTCACGAAACTTTTTGAGCTACGCACGCGTTTCTTAATTCCCTTAGCTTTCTTTCATCTTTGTTTCTGCGGAATTCTTTACTGTCAGAAAATAAGCCGCAAGCAAAAACTGCGAAATGTAACTGAGAAAAAGGCCACCAGAGAAAGTACAATATGAAATTTAAGGGAGAAACGGAATTAGGGCACAGAGGAGGTGATCGATAGATCAAAGGCAGAAGACCTGTCGCGCAGGTAAATTAATTTGTCATTCTCTTCTTCGGACAGCAACGCTGTCATTTTGTCGGAACATTCATGTTCTTCATCAGACGGCAAGTGTCATTTTCACCGGAACAATGGTCTTGCTCTTTTCCTTCTAATTCTTCACTCTTTCCGTCATATACTGTTCATTATTGATCTTCAATTCTCGGCTTTGGCCCATTTTGTGTGTCCGTAAGTAAACTTCAAAACGCCCTACCAGCGAATGGATGAGCAGATTGTTAGAGAAAATACAGAACATCGACTAAACCGTACGTTCCTGAACTCCTGTTCTTCCGTCGTCGGCGGGTGCAAGGGAAAAGGCGATTAAATAGGCACATGGGAACAATGGCGATTACCTCAGTAA
>KN538415.1:174396-186092 GCA_000797535.1 Trichuris suis
TCCCTAGTGCTACGATATTCAATATCGAAGCTGTAATTCATTAGCAAGACTGCCCATCGCGTCAACCGGCAGGCAGCCGTTTGCGGTACGCCTTTCTTTGATCCGAATATTGTCAGAAGAGGCTTGTGGTCAGTTAGCAAAGTGAAGTGACGCCCCCACAAATACTTGTGGAACTTCTTCACTCCATACACGATGGCTAGCGCTTCCTTCTCGATTTGTGCGTAGTTTCTTTGCGCTCTGTTAAGCGTCTTCGAGGCATGCGCTACGACTTTCACCGTACCATCGTTCAGTCTATGGTATAGCACAGCGCCAATGCCCTCATTTGATGCGTCTGCTGCGAGCACAATGGGCCACTCAGCATGATAGTGGGTTAGTAGAAGGGGAGAATTAAGCATCGATTTCACGCGTTCTACGGCTTGCGTGTGCTCCCTGGTCCAGTTCCATTGCGAGTCTTTTCTGAGCAGTTGATTGAGTGGCTTACAAAGCTCCGCTAACTTGGGCACAAATTCGGTATAGTAATTACACATACCGAGGAAGGAGCGCAATTTTGCAACATTCCCAGGCAGTGGCATGTTCACAATGGCGGCTGTTCTCTTCGGATCCGCTTGTATACCTCTCGCGCTGAGAATGTGGCCCAAGTACTCGACCTCCTTCTGGAAGAAAGTGCATTTTTCCTTGCGGATTCGAAAACCAAACTCCTCGAGTCGGCGTAAGACTTCTCGTAGCGTCGCTCTGTGCTCTTCGTCAGTTTTCCCAGTTAGGATGATGTCATCCAAGTAGGCTGCCACATTTGGAATGCCTGCCAGCATCGTGTCCATTATCTTCTGGAAAATTGCTGGCGCTGATGCTACACCAAATGGTAACCTGTTGTACTGGAATAGTCCTTTGTGCGTGTTGATAAAAGGAACTTCTTGTATTCGTCGTCCAATTCCACTTGTAAATATGCATCAGACAAATCGAGCTTGGTAAACGTGATACCACCTCGTAGTGCCTGGCAGAGGTCTTCAGGCCGCGGGATGGGATATGAATCGATCACCAGTTGATCGTTCAACCCTGTGGAAAAATCGGCGCATATTCGAATCCTACTATTCGGTTTCTTCACGGTCGCAACTGGAGCAGCCCAAGACGACCTGTCCACTGGCGTAAGTATCCCCATCTTGACATACCGGTCTAATTCTTTCTCCACTGCGTCGTGCATCGCGAAAGCCAAGGGAAAGGGTCTCCGAAATACTGGCACGGCTCCCTCTTTGAGCTCCAGATGTGCCTTTATCTTTGTGCAATGTCCGAGCTCAGGTTTGAACAGAGCCTCAAACTGATCGAAAATCTTTTTCCCCTGGAAACCACTGCCAATACAGTTTATGGACGCATCACGCGTAAAAATCATGCGCAAGGAATCCGCATCTCCAAACGCTTCAATCCACTCACGTCCCATGATGTTCACCACTGGCTGATTTGCCACTCGTATGCGCAGCTGCTTGAGCTGGCCGCGGCATCCAACAGATACTGTCGCTTCGCCCTTTAAGGAGATGACATGCCCAGTGAAACTACGTAGCTGAACAGTTGGCGGTGACAGTTCTGGATAGCCAATACGCTTCCACAGTGTGGAATTCACAACCGTTACACTGGCCCCAGTATCCAGTTCCATTACAACTGGGCGTCCATCAATCGTGACATCCACCCTAAAGGGGGTCGGCGTAACCCTGCTAAGGACTTGCAACATGACAGCGTCTGCCCTGTTTATCTGCTTCATCGCCCGCCGGCGCCTGTTCAAACGCACATTCCCATGCTGCTGCTGCTTGGCATGGCTGTCTGTTTTGTCGCGTCGGCACACACGAGAAAGATGCCCCACACGGCCGCAGTTAAAACAATTAGCATTAATAAACGGGCACGTAGCTTTCGCATGATCATTTTTGCCACAGCGGTCGCATTTTACCTTAGGCTGAATGACATGATTTTTCGACGGATACGCGTTGACGGCATGGCACGTTTTTGAGTCCATCGCCTCGTTCACGGTATTCGCATCTTCCCGTTGAATGTCCTCTGATATTTGCAAGTAAGTCACAGCGTCGTCCAACGTCAAGTCCTTCCCTTTTGCCAGAAGCTTCACCCTCACGGCTTGGTTTCTTATGCCATTTACAAATTGCACTACCAACGCCGCGTCCGTGTTAAATTGATCGAAGTCACAGTTGGCCGCCATATGTCGTAAATAGTTCGCGAACTGCATAGGCGTTTGATGCGCCTCTTGCCGCAGGCCGAAAAGCTTTGATCGTTCCTTCAGCAAAACGACGCGACTTCCGAACAGTTTTGACATCTGACTCTCAATGTCAGAAAAGGTGAAGTCAAAGGGGGACTTTGGTAAGCAAACTCGGCGGAGTTCCTCGAACGCTTTCGGGGCTAGTGAAGTCACGAGGCAGCTACGCTTGATACAGTCATCCACGACTAAATTCATGTCCAGATAAGCTCGAAACTGAAGGGACCAAGCTTCCCAAGCCTCCGTCTGTGGGGCAAACAGTCTGTACGCCTCAACAGGCTTGCTCTCCGTAAGCCGTTCAGAAGCAGGTTTTAGCGGCATATCTTACGTAAGGCAGACTTAAGTTGACTTACCCCAAAAGTTCGCACCAAGCCTCGTCGCCAATTGTTACAGTCTTGCAGAGAGCCAGACGTATACCCCAACGTTTATTTCTCTATGTTCACTCAGCCACCACACAACGACACGCACACGCAGCTCAGCTCGCACGGAAGACACGTCACCCCCAGCACCGTGACAGCCGGTGCGTAGGTTTTTCTGTTCTTTACCAGCTACGTCCACCAACGGATTTCGTCCGCTAGGCGGCACCACAACAAGGCCAAAGGAAGATTTCCCTTCTGGCGTTTTGTCCACTTTCATGAGAAAGGTTGGATGGATGAACAGGGAGTGAGGCTATGGATCGACAACATTTGGAAGAAACGGCCAGGCCATACGAACAGTAGAAGCTTACTGGTATGGGATTCATTTCGCAGTCATGTAGCTGAAGGAGTAATCTCACTTAAAAGAATGCAAAACGGAAACCGTCGTAATTCCTGCTGGGCTAACATCACTCCTGCAACCACTGGACGTCTGCATTAATAAGCCCTTTAAAGATTACATCCGAGAAGAGTGGATGGAATGGATGGTGAATGGTCAGAAGAGTTGCACTGCAGGCGGACTCACCATCGTTCCAGCAGCTGTGCGATTTTGTAATTGTTGCATGGAGCAAAGTAAAAACAGAAACTGTTATAAAGTCATTTGGAAAATGCTCCATCTCAACCACGTTGAATGGCATAGAAGACGTTGAAGTAACAAACAGCGACCAAGATTATGTCAACTTATAACCGTTTCCTCTCTGCTATTAATGTTCTCCTCTTCATGCGCCATGTTTATGCACTTCTGCAATCTGTTCACTTGTGTAACAGTTGTAATAGAACTTCAGTAAGCCTATCCAATAGAATTCATTTCTCATAGCTTACGTAGTGCCATACTAGGCGGGCAAACGTGCGACTGTTGAGTTTTTCCCATTGAAGTTGAGGCAAGGCAGTTTCAATTGAATGGACGATTAGCGTTGACAGCAAACTGACTAACCAGAATTGTTCTAAAATTGAGTAATCAACGTCGCCGTAACCGGACGAATCATCAGCAGCCATGACATGGGAAGGGGGTGTTCTTATACGGGGTAATATACGGTATCTATCAGAAGAAGGAGGGAGGAACTCGTTAAGGATTCTCGGCCCCCTAACTATAAGCAAAGGCGATCATGCAGAGGCCATTACCATCGCAGTAGTCAGGCGCTTTTTGGGAGTCCATTTTACTGTGCTGATCTTGGCCATAGCTGTTGGCCAAGGTCATCTCAACGTGGCCCACCGCCAGAAGGAAAATGGAGCATGATATGGAAAACTACGAGCCAGCTCTCCAAACCGCCGCCGAAACGACGTCAAAGTATCACTGCCCAGGTTTGGGCGTAAAACAGAGGACAAGGAAAATTTCAATCCCCAGGGGGCGATGGCAGTGTCTAGGGGGGGGGGACGGTGGCGGGCAAAAGGTTGTGAAATGGTGGTCTACAGCAAAGGCGAGGTGACAGTGCGGCTTATAATGGCCAAGAGGAAACTGGCCTACTTAAAAACGGTGTCATTTGCTCGGCTAGCTGCTTATATGGGACTTGGCCTTACAAGACCAATCCAAGAACGCCAGTTTTAGACAGACAGCTCTTGCGTTCGGAACTGGGTACGATCGTCTGCATCGTGTTATAAGCCGTACGTCAGCCATCGAATCAGGGAAATACAAACCATCGCTGACTCCCCGGAATGGCGGGCTTACACCAGGATGATTGAACGTGTGCGGCCGCGAAACTCGGTCCACAGAAAATAAAGGGGCAATAATTGATCCTTCATGCTTCTAGGTCTAGAGCAGTGATTCCCAACCTTTTCCGCGCCAGGACCCCCTTTAGCGACGCGCATCTTCTCGGGGTCCCCGTTCCGTTCTTGCGCGGTCGTGCTCTTCCCTTTTCTAGCTTGAGGTTTTTTCACGCATCTTAGGGTACCTGTGGCACGCGGTTTGCTGAAGATTTCAACAATGAATTTGCTGTTGTCATTTCCATTTGGTGAAAGTCGATGCTTAGAGCGAGCTTTTAATCTGCGTTTTACAACCTTGCAGATTAAAAGTTCAATATTGGCACCGAACTGCATAAAGAAAGACAGTAAGAAATCATGGGAAAGACAATAAGAAATCCAGCCGTCATTCCTGACTCATGTGCAGTGCTTCTCAGTCAGGCGGTCTAAGTCTTTCAGACAACCTATAGCTGTGCTTCCCTGCCGAGTGTATGAGGGTAGGTAGGTTGGTCGTATGGAATTGGTCGAAAATTCTTCCGTATGCAACTGTCAAACCTTCGTCTTGAAAATGAGCTTCTGCGACAAAAGTTTCCTGTTAAGATTTATTGGATTTATGGTCAAGGTTTGCAATGACTAACTGACATAAAGATGGAAGGTCTCATAACGGGCCAGAAGTTTCTACACGAGAAAAAAGAGGGGTTTATTCCCGTTGTAAATAAAAGAACATAAGAACACACGAACGATCAGATCTTTCGGAACTCAACTGGTTCTGTCGTCAGCGACGGGACTAGTTCACTTCCGAAAGCTCTGATCGTTTGTGTGCCCTTACGTTCTTATACTTACAACGGGAATAAACCCCACTTTTTTTCTCGTGACTAACTGGCATATAACTCCTCGGTCGCAAGGTATCAAAGTGCTTTATTAGAAACTTTAACACGAGCTTTTGATGCACACGGTCATATTCTACCTCTTTTTTTCCTGTACTTGTTGCCCGGTTAATAACAACATGTTATACGTTAAACATGCTGGACGGTCCTTCGAACTCCATAACATCTTATTCAAGTTTACTATTCGATTTTAACTAAAAAGTAAAAGTTAGCCATGTTGGCTGTAGAAGAGTTGCCGCGGGAGAGCGCAACTGTTTGGTCAGTTCCCTGAGCTTGTGCGGAACAGTTTATTGCCAAAGAAGTGCGAGTCATAACAACGATCAGACATAACTATAGTAACTGGCTGCCAGCAGTCCAGAGCATTAGCATCCTCTGTGGATTCGGCGCGCTTATTTATAGCCTTGCACAGGTGTTTTTCCCAACGGATTATGTGACTAATCCGCACCTGCCGCAGCATGAAGTGGCCCACTTGATGGGGATCGTGGCTACGCACCTGCCGCCCTGACGCTGCACGTGGCATTGCTTCAATGCCCGGATTAGGCAGCACAGGTGCGCATGGCATGAATGCCCGGATTAGGTAACGCAAGTGCATATGGCGTGCCTTTGGTGCCCGGATTAGGAAGGAGGGAGCAGGCTTGTTTACCACATTGGCAAATCAGTGTGATGGCTGAGGCTGATACCCCAACACCAATTTTTCCACGCCAGGTTCAATATTCGTTAGCAGCAATCTTAAGTCTCCACGCTGCACTGCTTGTAGCCTGTTTCCTTTCTTAACCAAGAGATCTATTGCGGCACTGAACTCACGTTCAACCAAATAAGAAGAAGGAAACGGCATGAGGAACTTTTTAACGACCTTCCATAATTCGAGGTAAAGCGCCCCAATTTGATGCTGCAAACAGAAATGACTGTAGCCACTGTTAAACCTAGGCTTCAGTTCTTCATTGGCTTGCAATTCAATCAGCTCTTCTTGCAAAAATGTCTCTATTTCGTTAGCGTTTGAATACGGATCCAAAATCCATGCGGGCATTGTCATTGTCAAGATGTCTTCGTATCTTTCATGCATTTCCTTGTGCAGCATATTCAAGTGGTCGCAGTAAACATGGACATCGTCGTCGAGTATGCTGTCCGTCTTCTTCAGCCCGCAAAGATTAGGGAACTGGTAAAACTCCCCACGTGCCAAGTTCTGCTTGAAAAGCAAGAGGTTGGAGTCGAACGCTGAAATAACATTCTTGGTCTTGGTCAGGTTCAGATAATCTCCTTGCAACTGCAGATTCATTTCGTTGAACTTAAAATAAAGGTCTGACAGATAAGTAATGTCTCCTCAGCGCTTTTTCAAGTTGTTCTCGAGCTCGACATACTCGCTTTCAAAGAACTGCAAAACCGTTTGAAAAAGCTGATAGAAGCGCTTCAGGCATAGGCCTCTTGACAGCCATCAAACCTCTGTGTGGAGGAGCAAACGGTTGAACTCCTCGTCATTTTCGTCACATAACTGGCTGAATAACCTCCCTTTCAATGGGTTTTTCTTAATTTTATTGATCGCTAAGATAACATATTGGAAGGAGCGATATGGACGAGCACTGAGCCGCTTTGCAACCAAGTGTTGTCGGTGTATTACGCAATGCACTGCCAAAACGTTTGGAACTGAACGTTTCAGGTAAGATACAAAACCCCGATGGCATCCTACCATTGAAGGAGCACCGTCCGTCGCAACTGACATTATGCTTGTAAGTGGAGTTCCTTTCTCTTGAAAGAAACCCTGTACAGTGTAAAATATGGACTCTCCCTTGGTATCTGCTATCATTTCTCTTGCAAACAGTAATTCCTGTTTCAGCTTTTCCCCTTTTATGAACCGTACGTACGCAAGCAGCAGTGCTTCATTCTGTGGCAAAACGGACTCGTCCAACTGCAGTGAATATTGCGCCGTTTTCAAAAATTCGCACAATGTGCTCTCTATATCAGCACCCATTTCACCAATTCGTCGTTGCACCGTATTATTGCTCAAGGGGATTTTCTTGATTATATTTGTCGCCGGCACGTGGAGCATAGTACGGAGTACCTCACTTACGGCGGGAAGTAACAGCTGTTCACCAATGGTATGCGGTTTCCCAGATTTTGCAATCATTAAAGAGAGGTTATATCACGCAAAGCATCGCTACTTTGACTCGATGCAGACGAAAAAATGCTTGGTAATCTCTTCCGTTTTTTAAAGCTGTCCCGTAGTGATTGAAAATGTGAAAGATCTTTGCCGGCTTTGTCGCCATGCATTCTGTTTAAGTGTTCTATTAATTTTGACGGTTTCATGACTTCGTTGGCGAAAGTCTTCTCACAGATAAGGCACAGCGGGTTGCTGAGGGTTCGAAGGTGATTGTATGAATCCGTATTTCAGATACTCAGCGCTATATTGCCTACATTTCTTTTTCGGTGCGGCCATCTAGGATAAGCATGCTTATCATTAACACCTTCAGAGGTACAAAGCATTGCGCTGGTTTTGCGGAACTGAAGACTCACTGAGATAAATTATAAAGATTTATATGCGTTCTGCCTCAGTACGTGGGGGAAACAGGATGGTTTCTATCTCTGGTTAGCTTTGGAAGGGCTACGCCCTCATAGCCAATGCAAGCACCTTAGGCGCAGTGCCAAGCTACAACCACTATTGTATACATGGCTCTTTAGTCTCTCCCTGCCTCTCTTCTCTCTTTCCCTCCCTTTCCACTTTCTTCCCGTCTCCCTCTGTCTGTTGAATAGCCGGAAGATACTGTCGTTCTCGTTGGGGTAGCCCCCTTACTGCCGTAAGTCGAATAAGACATGGCTTCTTCACCTCATAAATCTGCTTAAGACCTGTTAGAACCGATTCTAATGCACAGACGGTAACAAATCACTGATGAAAGGACAGATCAATCGGAAATTACATAACAGTTACCTTTATCTCCTTGCCGTAAAGCTTTGACCTTTGATGAGGTTCACGAAAGCCTGTGACTACCGAATGCCAAATTTTTGAACCAAGTGACTTGGAACAATGTAATAGTGCAAAAGCAACAACAGTGAAGACGTAAGACGCAGCGAACTTATGAGAGACGGCGCACAAGAGAAAAGAAAGAATCGCGTTGCCTAGTGTCAAAGAAAGAATTCCTTGTGACCTTCACGTTTATTTATCCACGGTGTTCCCTGAAGGCGTGAAGTCAGCTACTGAATGCAACAACTGTTAGGTTCTTCCATACGACTTCGACTCGCGGACAATGGCAGGAATTGCGCAGCTCGACTCCGTATTCAGCGAGTTTCTGCGCACCTGCAAACTCTCGATTTAGCGAGAACGCAGCAGGGTCCTATTGATTCAGGGGCGTCAGCTGCATCGATGACAAGTTCCTCTGCCTACGCTCCGTGGTATCGAGAAATTGCTTACTACACGTATTCACGAGAAAAGTTACATTAGAAAAGAGGCGTAGCCGGGACCCCCAAGGGCCCCCTTCAACTCCCCCAGCCCCCTGGGGGCCCTGGGGCCCCCGTTGGGAATCACTGGTCTAGAGTTTCTCTGGACCGTAGAGGATTCTCAGCCATCCGGCTTACTACAGATGAACAATAGGGAAGAAATGCGACAGGCTTTTGAGGGGCAACTGTTGCATGTAACTGTACGACCTTCAGCGGACTCGTTGTACTTGAACGAGTTGGTTGCAAAGAATTCGCTGGCTTTACCAAGGTCGAAGGGAACTTTCTGGCAGTCTTGAAGAGAGTTCAGGAGTGCTTCCCGAAAGAGTTGGCAGATTTAAAGGCTGGAGGAGCCTTGAAAAGGACGTCAGTTCTGCTGTCCTTCACGCCATTCCTTTACACGGACGAACTCATCCGCACCGGAGGAAGCCTGGAAGGGTCTCCACTGCCTTATCAGTACCCAGTTCTGTTGCCTGCTCAGCATCCGTTATCGAAAAGGATTGCGAAAGAGTTACTTTGCCGATTGAAGCACTCAGGCACAGATGCCGTTTTTTCCGCCATTAGGCAGCACTTCTGGATGGTCCAAGGACGCCAGTTGGCGAAAGGGGTACGTCGATCGTGTGGGCTATGCATCAAGCAGTCAACGCGAAGCGGACAACACTTGATGGCAGGGTTGCCCATAGAAAGGCTTGCCATTGATTGTGCCCTTTCACCACACATCCGTTGATTACTTCGGTCCTATCGGAGTAATGACTGGACGAAACCGCTACGTTAAGAGTTGCAGCGTGATTTTCACGTGTTTAACGGTTTGAGCAGTTTATTTAGACGTAGCTCGATCCCTATGCACGGAAGACTTTCTACTGATAGTAAGACATTTCGTCTCTCTTTACGGGAAACCGGAGTTGATATACTCAGACAACGAACGTAATTTTGTCGGATCTGAGCGGCATCTAAGACACAATCTACAAACACTCAACGATGACCCTGCTATGGAGAAATTCTCAGCTAATGAGGGGATTTGATGGAAATCCCAGCGAACGTGGCACATGTCGACGGAGTCCATGAAAGCTTGGTTAAGTCGACCAAAAGGGCGTCATACCGCAAGCTGACTTCAAGCAGTCTTGATTCACGCTTGCGGACTGAAGAGGTCCTTCGCACACTCCTGTCTGAAGTCGCTGGACTGTTGAATTCAAAACTGATCACGTACGTGAGTTCTGACTTTCACGATTTCCGACCACTATCTGCTTGTTGGCGGTTGAGAATGCGCTGGTTCGGGATTTGGCAACAAAGTATCTAACACCCGTCCACGGAAAGGACAGAACCGGGAGGAATCGACGGATAGACAGTGCTTTATTACAAAGCGAAGGAAACACGTAACTACCGACTGAATCAGACGAGCACAAAGGAAGGAAAGACGCTGAAAACCAGGAACAAGCTTGTCTCGTGGAAAGATAACGTACGCATGCGGGGATAACATGCTCGTGAAAAGATAACGTAGCTTGGCGCTTTCAGTGTGCTATGTCTCAACTGCGACATCTAGTCGGCAACACTGCTAACGACCTCATGAACCGCCCGTCAATTGCTCGTGTTCCGGTAGGTAACTTCATGTATCCTTCGATGCGTCAACGGTACAAGGAGGTTGAACGTTTGTCAACGCTTTTCTGGAAACTGCTTGCCTACACTGACTCAAAGAACTAAATGGAAGGTTCAGAAGAGACTCGGTTAGAGACCACGTTATCCTGGCAGAAGCTAACGTTCCCAAACGCCGTGACTTGGTGAGTTGAAGCTATTTTTTCAGGCCTGATGGTCGCATTCAGGTAGTGAGAATTGCAACAGAAGCCGGAACCCACACCTGTCCAATTCATCATCTTTGTTCGTTATTCGAGAGCGGCTCCCCGCATCTACCAGGGACCGGCTCTGGGAGGGGCGGCTGAAATGCTCCCGCGAAAGGTGAAGACGTCGCGTTTTATTGAATACTTGTTCGAACCCCATTGACGGCAGCGACGCTGAAGCAGATACATTTGTTTGCCTACGCATCAAGCGCATTTCTTATGCGTCAGCAGCCCCCACTGAGCGAGATATCGCTTATCTAACTTCTGTGCTGTAGCCCCCTTACTCTGCCCCGACTAGCCTCAGTCGTTATCGCTCATGCGCTGTTGCTCTCGGAGAGCAAACGATTTAGCAGAAACAATAAGCAAAAGCAAGGCAAACAAGAAGGCACGCATGCACGAAGCAACTCGTAATAAAAACGCAACGGTAAGAACACAGTACGTAACACCTATGCAGGTTACTACATCTATAGAACAGTAACCTAGGATGTAGGGGGTGCAGTACGTTTCTATGCGTGCGGTTCGACGCGTAAGGTCGGCGCGTACAGTTCGACGCGTACCGTTCGATGCGTACAGTTCCGCGCGTACGGTTCGACGCGTACGGTTAGACGCGTGGTTCGTACTAACGAAATCTGCTGTCTCACTTATGACTATCGTCAGTGGACAAACTCCCTTTGGTTCAGGGCAGCGGGCATTATTTTTCATTTCGTACGTTTCCTTTCAGGAGATTTGAGATGTCATGGTGAGCTCTCATGGGATTTTCTTGCTTGTTTTGTCGTAATTCGTGCGGTACGTTTCCATCGGTTTACAACCATAAATTTCGATTGATTGACGATGGTCGACAATCTTTCTGTACTTCCCGGCGAGCATCGCGTTTTCCCTGCCATATTCTCAAGCTTTCCCTTCGACGGCGGTTTCGTTTTCATCCCATCACGTTTCCTCATTGCCTAAAGGGCACGTTTTGTGATTCATCTGCTGCTGGATGTTTTAATGGACCAATTTAATTGCGTCATGTCTCAGCGCTGAGAGCAACAAGGGTAGCATGCGAATCTCCGTATCTAAAGCAGCTTGTTTCCGTGGTATCTGAAGCTGTTGTACAGTGCACTCCATTTACGAAAATACAGTAGAAACTCGATTATCGGAAAACTCGATTACCGGAATTTGGCGAGGAGAACAATAGACTTACAGTATGATAACGATGTCCAAGTTGAGAGCC
>KN538415.1:212126-225611 GCA_000797535.1 Trichuris suis
GAAATCACGTTGGCACCTCACTGGTCATACCAAATCACTTTAAAGGACGATAAGGATTCTTGGGAGGTTTAAAACAGGGTGCAAAGTTAAAAATTAAGGATTAAGGAGGGGAAGAAGGAAAAAAAGGAAAAAACCTCCACGCTATTCTCCGCAATGACAAGGAAAAAGTGCCGTTGGACCAATGCCCTGGAGTGGTTTACGAAATAAAATGTGATTGTTCGACGTTTTACATCGGGGAAACGGGAAACACCTTAGCACATAGGTACAAAGAGCACAAGAAGTCCTTAACATGGTACAGGAATGCGGTAAACCGGTTGAAAGGAGTACACTCCAATGGATCACGCGGACGCCCCCCGACATTAGATCCGCAAGAAGCAATGGACCGGGCCGCTCAGACGTCGGCTGTAGCGCAACACGCGGCGCATTGCGCACGCCGGCTACACCCGACGGTGCTCTGCAGAGAAAGCCAATTTATGATTAGGAAGATAAAAGAAGCCCTGTACATAAAACACAATTCAAATATTAATCAGGACAATGGCACTGCAGTGAGCGAGTCCTCGATAAACATCATACAGGCTACAAAGTGCTGCCTATTAAGGGAATCCCATGCAGCTGGACAATGTTCACTTACGACGGATTCTTTGGGCTAGTCAACCCCTTGCTTACCTTTTCATCCTTTACCCCTTGAAACTTTGCCTCTATCCCTCCCTCCTCCCTTGTTCCTCTCCCCCTTCCCCTACATGTTGTTCCAACTTCTATTGTTGTTCTTTTCGCTTTTCACTTACCCCTATAAGTTTCCTTTTTTTCCTTCTTCCCCTCCTTAATCCTTAATTTTTAACATTGCTCCCTGTTTTAAACCTCCCAAGAATCCTTATCGTCCTTTAAACTGATTTGGTGTGACCAGTGTGCTGCCAACGTGATTTCTGCCATTATGCTTGCGCTGACAACGGGAACAGGGACTTCCCGAAAGCTACGCATAATAAAAACTTCTCACGGGCTGAATTTCCGTATTCACATTAAGTACAGTAATAATATTGCAGTAAGGTCAAGGAACCGAAGGAAATGGGCCACAACAGCTGAAGTTAGAAAGGGGAATTGCACGGGGGCACAGAGAAGAGAAGAACGGATCAACGGTCAGTCGCCATTCAGCAACAGGACAGCAATAATGGGGAGGCAAGGTGAAGGAACCAAAGGAAATGGGCCGCAATGGTTAGAGCAAATGGCAGGGGAATCGGATGGCGCACTCACTTTTTGGAATGGACGGGCGACGAAAATCCGTCACAACCGCATGAAATAGGAGAGTGGACGTCAGATGACCATAAGGAGCTTTGCCAGGGTCGGTTAGAGTTGAACTATTGGAGCCAAGTTCTGAGCGAGTCGAGGAAACCCTGTACGGCCTAGTGATTGCCCGACAAAGTGATTCCACGGCAAAGTGATACACGGCAAACTGAAACGCAGCCCAACAACAACAAAAACCGATTAACCTAATTTTTTCCGACAAAACTGACTTTTTGTCAGTACCAATCATTCGAGCACTAATGACGGGGCGTGCTAGCTGCGAAAGCTCTGCGCAATAAAAAGTTGTTACAACAGGGAAGTTCGTTACTTGAAAATCAAAACACATGGACCTGTTACCAACTCGCCTATCTTTAATAGAAGAGTACTTGTGATATTTGCTGTCTCTTCGACGTACAGGTAGTATGTATCGTGTAAATGTAATTGTATGCACAGAATAGTTATGGTAGCTACGGCATGCACGTGGTATACATTGCTTATAAAGAAGGTATTTGTAATATCTGGTGTCTTTACGGCGTAGATGCCGTATGTACGGTGTATATACTTGCACACAGCGAACATTTATGGCGCATATGACATACGCGTCGCATACATTGCTTTGCAGAGTCAGTCAACCGGAGAATAGAATTTTACTCATCGGCTGTGCGTTTATAAAGCTTTCGATCAATACGCTAATTATATGCGTGCGAGCTGCAGGGAAGCGATAAGGACGAATAGCGAGAAGAGCGAGATAACGTTATTGTATGGGCATTTGTGCGTGCTCGCTACAGCTTCCCAAAAAGGTATTTGTGACATGTATGGCCTCTACGCCGCACTTCCAGCACCTATGGCAAACATAATTGTATACATAGAATATGCATCCTATCTACCGCATAGACATGGTATACATTGGTCGTAAAGAAGGTATTTGCTAAGTCTATGGTCTCCACGGCACAAATCTATTATCAGTGGTTTATATAATTGCATACAGGGGATATTTATGATACCTACGGCATAACGCAGTATCGTGTACTGTATATGATGGATATGCTGTTAGCTATCAGTCACTGTGCTATCGCTGCATGTACTCGGAAGGACGAACGTTTCCATAGTTGTGCGCCTCGTTTCAACGGCATTGGACGCTCATCTACTGTTTCCGCTGTTGCTTCATTATCCACTATTTTGCAACAAACTCTTAGTTCATTGCCTTGGGCGCGCCTCTTTTCGCTAGCCACTCTTGGTTTACTGCTGTTGATTGTAGGAGATTTGACGGCGAGGAGTACAAAAGGCATTGTCTCGTCAAACGGATGCGCACTCCCTGATATTTTCTCGAATGCGCGCCAGTAGCCGCTCGAGCGTCTCGCGCACAGGCCGGCCCACAGATCTCATTTTAGCATTGTTGCTGAGGGCTTCTGATGCTGAAGCATACGTCGTTTTCGTCTTCAGTTCAACTGAGTGGGGTGTCTTCGTAGCTGAAGGTTACCTACTCAGTTCAGCTGGCTGATTACTCAAACACGGTTACCCTGACATATCAGTTAAACATTAATGTTAGCAGTTTCATCCGCTGTATATCGCCGACCACAGATTCTTTAAAGGAGTATGCTGTTCATCAGAGAGACTACGCATTTGTCTTCGAGCAGTATGATGCAAAGTGTTTTATTTACAAGCCAATACTTAGGTACTTCAGGCAACAGAGAAGTTGTCGACAATACCGCGCAGATAATCGACGTACGGCTGCGTATGAAAGCGTAACTATTCGCAGTATACGCTGATCTGTTAGAGCGTACCTGCGCCTCTTTCCCGGTGGCTCCCGTCCGCTGACGAAGTCTTCGTAATCCTTGTCCCGTCCTGCTTGCACCCTTCGGGGCCCCTCTATGAACCTCCAGATTGTTGGGTGGTCAGCCCCAAGCGCCTCTCTCATTCGGCGATGGGCCACTTCGATGAGGTTGTTGGTACGGTCTTGGCCCATCAGTGTTCTTTGGTGTACTGACCACTTCTCTGGAGGCAATAGAGGGGTGCCACTATCACCGTATCGTTGCGTTGGTCCTAGGTAGCTGTCTTCGAAAAAGGCCAGCAGTAGGTGCAAGGCTTGCGGTCACTGTGCTGCCAGCTACTGGAAGGCCAGGTCCAGGGCACCCAACGGGACGAAGGCCAATGAGACAGTCATTCACGCTTGGAACGCGAATTCAGGGTCGGTGGCGTACCTGACAAGTAGGCAATGCTCATTCTAGCGCCGCTTCGTGATCCTCGTTAGGTGAAAGAAACAGCCGGACGGACGCGCAAGTGGGAAGGCTGCTGTGACAGCGTTCACCAGGACGAGCTCCGAGTCCATGGAGACGGACTCAGGTGCCAGCTCCGGCCATATCTCCTCAATTGCCTCGAACGTCCAGAGGTAGGTCGTCTCCTGCTTATTAGGTAGGAGGGAGTAGAGCACAGGGAGAACGAAGCACTCATTTCGCCATGACGACGAACACCTGCAAACACCGTTTCTTGTAACAGCTTATCGAAACTTCGTTTATCTGCTTTATAAGTAGAGAAGTGAGACGTTGCTTTCAGGGCACTTGTAGCCTCGTCATCAGTGTCACCTTGCCACCCGTGCTGACGACCGGAGCACCTATGTCCCGAAAGTTATATCTCATCTCATTTTAAACTCTGCGGTTGTTTCTACGTCTGATATAAAATATGAGACGATCGATACCTGTGCAAAAGGTTAGACGCCACGCTGAAGGTGCCGTCGACGAACAGGACTTCCATTTCGCTGCACCACGCTCCTTACGCCTGCCGACCGAAGATGAGGATACGATCTTCCATCATCGCGGCCTGAGTCAAACAGCAGGAAGCGTTCGTGGTCACCGTACAGGACGTATCTATCGGGCAGGACGATAGATGCCCGGCTGAGCGGTTGCGGTGACGCCGCTTCAATGGTGCCTCGGCTTCGTTGGATTTTCTGTCGCAGTGCAGCACGGGTGGGCATTTGGCCCACTACTGCGGTTGTTATACTCTGGACAGCTTCGTCAATGATGACCGCGGAGTTTCCATCGTCTGCTCTGCCCGTTGTTGCACCGTAGCGCACACTCAACGCGGGCCGCACAGCGTCGTGGTTGTGAACATTGGCCATCTTCTTCACCGCGTCAGTCGCAGCACACGTATGATAGCCTGGCTTTGCAACCGTACGTATACCGCATGTCGCAGCGCCAGAATTTGACTGTGCCAGTGCAATCATACGCTGCAAAGGTATACACGTGGCCTTGGTGACTAAACTTTTCCCGACTCTGTTGACTGATACAGCGAGGCATAGCTGAGTTCGCTTCGAAATCAAGGTGAACAAGAGACATTCAAGGCAGCGATTATGTAGAACTCCAGGAATCCCATTGACCCACGAAAGCGGCAGGATCAAAGGAAGGAGCTCACGAAGCTGTCAGTCGAGGGTGGTCTCATGAAAGGATTCTGAAACGTGGGAACGATGGGATGAACAAAGCAGCCGTCAAGGACCGTGATGGATTAACGGATGAACGACTAACTCTCTCACCAAAGGAGCGATTGCCGTGGGAACGAAGGAACAAACGGATCACCTCTCAGAGACCGTGGCAGGTGTGTTGAGAAGTTGAAGAGCTATCTCATGAAAGGACAGTGCCATCCTCTTGCCTTACTGAATTATATAGGGACGAAATCTGTTGGAAGGCTAATGCTTACGTAAAATATGGAGCCCCTGAGGTCTATAATGAACTAACCATGACCAGACAAAGGTAGGACAGACACGCAAGGAAATATTCAAAAGAACGTTGAAAACGTACAAGCAATGGAACCTTTTATTTGAACATGAAAAACCAATTCGAAACCAGCGGAGCTTACAGAGCCTAGCACGCTCCGTTTTCGGTCCTTCAGACGGTGAGAACACTAAAAAATACGTAGAAAGTTACTTGGATCAGGATAAGTGAACATTGGGAAAAAACGATACCATGCTGCCATGCAAGTAAACAATGCCGATGCCTTGATTCTCTTCTTTATTGTCGAGTAGGAAATACTAAGCCCGCCATTGAATATTTTGTTCTTGTCATAGGTCCTATACTTTCAGGTAAGCCAAATCACCAAGGGAGCACTTGGGGGCACTTTTGTGGTAAGGCGGGCACATGCCCCACTTGGGCCATCGTGTTGAAGGACATAGGAAGGCATGGCCCGCGGGTCAGCTACTGTACGTACTGCGTAAAATAAAGTTGCATTGCCATTATGCGCGCATTCACAGTTTTCAAGCTGACTAGCCCCGGTCCACCGCTCCAGCCAGTGCGCGCGTTCGAAATTGACCAATGAGAATGAGGGGGCGATGACAGCGTCTAGGGGGGCGATGGCGGGGAAAAGGTTGGGAAACACTGGTTTATTACATACTTACACACACTTTTAAAGTTTCAGAGCCTACCACGCCCCGTTCTCAACGATTACAGCTCTTGACTCATAGATGTGATCGTTGGAAATGGACACATGAGCGTATGAATCCTCTTACATAGGATCTGAATAACATGTCCTTTCCTTTTATGGCAGTGCTCTTTTAACAGGGTAACTTTTGCGATGGAACTCTTTATCGCGAATACAGTTCATTCAAAGTCGGTACGGCACAATTTGCAATCAGCCTTAATTGCAATTATACCAGAAGATCCGGAAGGGCCATGGGAGATAGCAAATTAATTCACTTTTGCTGTTACCGCACATCACTAACCTGTAGGAGCCAGTACTCACCTCCATCGTTACAAGAAATCCCATTCCGAAATTTGTTGATTGTTTTGTTTACTTATAGATAGACTTTGATCACCCGTAGGTTTTTACACTACCGCAGTAGAATCGCTAAGCGTAAGCAAGCGGCTTATTAAGCAGCGATATTTCGTACAAAGTCATCAGAAGGTTATCAAAAGATGAAACAAGAAAAGAAGAAAAAGAAGTTAAGCAGGTACTGCAAGGCCGGAACACAAAAATACATTAGGGTTCAAATGCACCCCTTGTTTAGCAGCTCAGAAGAAAAGACTCACAGGCTTGTAACCGTAGCCTCAGAACGTTTTCGATTACGGAATTTACGATTTTGAGTTTTAGGATTCTGTGATTCGAGATTTCGTGCGTTGAGATTTTGTGGTAGACCTGTTCAAAGTGGCTTTCAGGAGTGACATGCTTGCATCTTTTGCCTATGGAAAGAAGTCCTCTCAGTTCTAAGATAAGTGACCTCATACCTAGAAAAGAATGGAGGTCCACTGGACTCACTTTTTCAGTCTCACTATGCTTACTTACAGGCGAACAGAGGTCCTATTATACGTAGAAGGCCGCTCTTCGTCGTCCTCACATGGTATCTTCATCATAGTAGAAGTCGAGCTTCTTTTGTTTCGCACATGCTCTTCTTTCGTACAGCCGTTGCTTGTAAGGCTATAAGCGGTCTTAGACACCTCTTTTGGCTATTCTGCGGTTGCGTTCTACATTACAGCTACTGTCATCGAGCCACTGTAACCGCCGCTCAGTAGTTTCTGGAGCATCTGATGATAGTTCAGCAGTGCTTAGCTGTCGCGAAGGAGCTTCCTGATTTTCATCATCATCTGCTTCCTGTCTTCCTTCTCTTCCACCTCAACAGAAAGTTCCTGCAGCTGCTCGATGGTCAGCTCATCCCGCCGCCAATTCAAAATGTCATCAACATCCTGATATTCCACTTCTTCAAAGCTTGCCCTGTTTGCCAGATGAACACAGCTTAAGGCTGAAAGCCTTTAAAATCGCGGATCAGATATGGGATAAGTTTCCGCCAAACGTGATTCAAGCATTGTTTAGATGGGTCATTCTAGGCTTCCACAATGTAATTAGTGGCCATTCTCAGGTTACAGCTTCTGATACGAATCACAAACGTTTCTGTCGCTTGTACGTGACAGATGAACGCGCAGAATACCAAAACGCGGTCAGCGTTCTCTCCCAGCCGACGAAAAAGACAGAGAGACGTTGCCTTACGCCCACGTTCTCGAGCCGGCAAAATCGCGTATGCCGGCTCGAAAACGCGAGCCGGTGCCCTATACGAGCACGCGTTACGCGAGGATTACCTGTATTTCTCAGTGAAGACCATTTGCAATCAGGAGAAACTGACCTTACAACACAGAGTACACCGCAGTTTTGTTAGTCTTCGTCTAATATTATCTGTTAACAGTGACCTTTTATAACTTGTTCTGGTCACCCATATTTGTGTTTTCTCCTTAAGACGTCTGACTAACAGGTCATCGTTCGAAACGAAAGTCGAGAAATCAGAACTGGTTTATCATACCTACTTGTTTTATTTGCTACGTAGTCAAGGCGTGCTGTGAAGGTCTTCCGCGGTTAGAGGTTGCAGTGCAGGTTTCTTCCTTACTTCTTCTTTTCTGCCACTGAACAGCTCGTGCGGTGAAAAAGTCAGCAGCATCAATCACCTCGCTCTAGCGCTGCTATAAGTTGACACGTTTCCATGTTTGGTATTATACAATGCTTCATTATACATTTGTTCTGCTCTTTGATGACTTCCATGGAACACAATGCTATGCAGTTCCTTAGCAACTTCAGCGTCTGGGATTACCACTTCATGCATCATTTTTTCACTTTTATTTGCCTCCTCATAGCTGCTTCTTTTGGTAAAATACAGAAGCAACTACTGCCATGGACAGCTTGTATGCCTGTGGCCATTACCCGTTTATTTTCAACAATTGGAATCAACACGGTCGTTGACGGAAGCCGCGAAGGGAAATTGTTCATGCTTCGCAGCGCCGACTGTCTACTAACTTTTTTCGTCCTCATCGTTTCAGCCTATGTGTTCAGGCCTGAAAGGAAGCAGTCAAGACATCGTGCTGCATTCGTGGTGAGTTCAGTCCCTGCCTTTTAATTTTTACTTTATCAATGAAGTTATCGCTCGTTAGCTTTTATTAATTCATTAGTTTAGTAGCTAGTGAGATGACTAACATTGGTAGCTACAATTCACACTTATTAGTACTTTGAGCTGGATTGTGTAACACATAGTCAATGTTTTATTGTTAATGATAACACTTGCTGCTATGCAGACTGTTCCGCATCATTAATGAGCGCATATTGTTTTGAAATTCTCGATTGAGATAAAGTTCAATTGGGTCACTCTTCTAAGTTTTCTTTTCTTTGCATAAATGTCAGCAAAGCACCGTTAGTGAAAATGAAGAGAAATAGAATAATGCAGTAAAAAACGAAATTGCCCTCTTTCTGCGCAACTCACTGGCGTACATTAAATGGGCTATTTGTATGAGCCTTTATTTGCAACCGGATCAGTTGTGCTTCTTTAGAGTCGGTTATTTTCAGTTATCTAATTCTGGTCTCAACGTTAAGACCAGAATACTAGCGGCGAAAGAGTGGTAATTCAGAGCACTACGGCTGATCGGCAACTGGGGTTATTTTCCTGCTACTTGCTAGAAATTGCTCCAATGCAGCAACATCAATAAGCTTATTTGCATGCAGCGTCACAGTTATTAACAGTTGCAGCAAAGCGATAATGTGCATATTTCTGCTTTAGCGCAATCTGGCATAGTTCAGGTGACGTGTTGACAATGACACGGTGAGCATGCTGTTCATTGTAAAAGGCACTCAAAGTGTCATGCCTCACTTAGCATTCAGAATGGTCATAATTCTGTTCCCAGTTTCTTATTTTACTCCAGTGGTAATAGCGTTGTTTCACGTGTCTTTTAGTTCATTGTATGGGCGTATTTATTCATTGAGCAGCGTTACGCACGCTTTCTTTGGCGGTGAGCCCTTCCTGTTCGTTTGCGTTGTTGTTGTGCTAATGTCACAGAGTAATGTTGACTCCTCGTGTTTTATAGGTTACCTTTGGAAGCTATTCGTGCTGTATAGACAGTTTCGGTTTAGCTACATTTTATTACTAATGAAGTTATTGTTGATGATTTCAAGGTTTATCTCATGTCAGTTTTCTAGTATACCGTATATTACCCCGCATAAGAACACCCGCTTCCCATGTCATGGCTGCTGATCATTGGTCCAGTTACGGCGACGTTGATTACTCAATTTTAGAGCAATTCTGGTTAGTCAGTTTGCTGTCAACGCTAATCGCCCATTCAATTGAAACTGCCTTGCCTCAACTTCAATGGGAAAAACACAACAGTCGCACGTTTGCCCGCCTAGTATGGCACTACCTAAGCTATGAGAAATGAACTCTATTGAATAGGTTTATTGAAGTTCTATTACAACCGTTACATGTAAAACACAAGTGAACAGATTGTCGAAGTGCATAAACATGGCGCATGAGGCGGAGAACATTAATACAGGTATCCCCCGCTTTACGAATGTTCGCTTTTGCGAAGGAGCTGAATTTGTACCTATTCTCGCTTTACGAACGAACTGCGTAGGCGTTTCTTCCCTTTTACGAAGAAAGGCGATAGAAGGGTAGCACGGCTTTTACAATTCGTGCCGTTTTCTTGACGTCATACAGCGGCCACCAGTCAGTGTCCCCTTGCGGGAATTCGTCAATTATCCTGCCGTGCTGCTGATAGACGAACGAACAGCGCTGGTAGGAAGTCCCTATAGCTTGACTCACATCCGTAGTATGTACGCTCTTTCTCGAACTATCTCTTCATTGTTTACCTGAATGTGGGATCTCTCCTGTTTGGTAATTGCGCTTTCCTTGTAACCGCTGCTGCTAATCCCTTTACTGACACGACAAGCGTGGTGTGGACTCCTACAGGTCCGCTTAACAGACCACGTAATGCGGCTTAGCTTCAATGTGCGCGCAGCCTTGGCGAGCGTTGTCCAATGAGAAGCAACGTAAAAGTTGGACCTCAAGAACCCGCAAGCGCGGCAATCATCGTCCACAGAGGCAGACATGTAGATCGGACAACAGTGCCTCCTCCAGGTCGAGCCATACGATCCTACGACTATTCCCGCCAGCCATTTCTCCGCGGTTTCAGCATTCCATTGGGGTTACTAGCTTACCAATTATAGCAGTGGAAATGTACCGTGGATACGTTGCTTTTATTTAAAATGGCTTTTTGTCGCTCGTGCCGTCGCTATTTTAACTCTGCGTTATTGCTACGTTTGTTTCCTTGCGTGATCCCCTCCGTCTGTTAGGGCTGGCAGGCTGTTTTCCAGAGACCAGGTCCGCTTAAAACGGCTTCCTGTGTTAAAGAACACCAACCGCTTCTTCGACTTACGAATGTTCGCTTAACTAACAACTTTTCCGGTCCCATCAACCTTCGTTAACCGGGGCACACCTGTAGCAGGGAGGAGACGAAACGGTTATAAGTTGACATAATCTTGGTCGCTGTCTGTTTCTTCATCGTCTTCTATGCTATCCAACGTGGCTGAGATGGAGCATTTTTCAAATTACTTTATAACAGTTTCTGTTTTTACTTTGCTCCATGCAATTATTACGAAATCGCACAGATGCTGGAGCGACGTCGCTCGCATGCGCCCGCCTGGAGTGAGGCTCTTCTGACCGCTTGCCATGCGTACCTTCCACTCTTCTCGCACGTAATCTTTAAAGGGCTTATTAATGCAAACGTTCAGCGGTTGCAGGACTAATGTTATCCCACCAGGAATTACGGTTATTTGCGTTTTGCATTCCTTTAAGTGAGATTTTACTCCTTCAGTTACATGACTGCGAAATGAATCTCATACCAGTAAGCTTCTACTGTTCGTATGGCCTGGCCGTTTCTTCCAAATGTTGTCGATCCATAGCCTCACTCCCTGTCCATCCATCCAACCTTTCTCATGTGGACAAAACGCCAGAAGGGAAATCTTCCTTTGGCCTCCTTCTCCTCTTAAATATGACCATTGGCTTCAGTTTCATTCGATTAGCTAAGCATGACAGCACCACAGTGAAGTGGGTTTTCCCATGCCCAGTGCTCCTTACTAGTATCCATTTCTTGCCTTTCCTCTCAACAGTTCTATTCCTGACCATGTCCAAAAAGACTGGCGTTTCATCTATGTTACCAATACTGGCCAACAGGAAGTCACGTTCCATCCTCAGATTAGTGACATGCCTGGAAATACGATTCTGTGAGATTGAAAACTGCTTCACTTGTTTGAGCACTTGCGCTGTTACAGGTGCACTGATCGTCAAATGATAGACAGAGCATCTTTACAGAACGTACGTTTCACGCAGCTTATGTCTTAAGTCCGTAGGCATTTCCTGCGCAACTTTTCGTCTTTTGTCTTAGGATCAGCTCGTTCCCCTTCATGAAACGGTTGCACCATCCAGGCGATGCGGTAAAACCGTAGGACCAATGCTGATTTAAATGGGCCCGCTTAATCACCTGGCCTCTCACGTCCTCTCTTGTGACAATGTGGCCGCTGTGTCTCTGCTGTTTTACCCATTCTGCCAAATCGTTCTCCAGTTCTGGCCAACGAGCACTGCGTGAGCGTCTTGAACGTTATTTCTTCAGCAGTGTCTTCAATGCTTCATCCTGATTCTTCCAGTCTATGATCATCTTGCGGGTCACGCCATATTTCCTGGCCGCCTCTGAATTGTTTGTTTCTTTCGCCATCTTGATGACTTGCAACTTGAATCCGGCCGTATAACTCCTCCGGGTCATTGTTCGCACGCAGAATCCACTAAGTAGAGCTGAAAAATTCCTTCGTTAAGGAAACGTATTCTTCGTTAGTCACACGGCTTCTTCAGTTGCTACATCAGCGCGATACAAAGCGATGCGTAACACACAGGGACAAATTTCGACAAAACATGAAGAAAACAAGTCTGTTCAAACAAACCGTCCCAGCACGTCACCGTTACGTAGGAACCAACGAACCACAGTGGCCCGGAGGAACAAGTCATTCATTCCTCATGCTAAAGCTTAGGTAGCATCGCCTTCTACATTTCATAAACACGAACCGAAATGCAGACGCGAACTGTTCACCGTTTCGGCGAAACAATGATTCTCTTCATCCCCATTGGTTATTATCGGCTAACATGTCGCGCTGAGTTGGTCTATCTGATGCAGAAAAGGATGGAAAATCATGGCTCTTGAAGTTCCATGATAACGCTGGGTGACCTTGATCCATGACAACTGTGACATACGGGCCACTAACTGCTGCCTTTTACACGAATTTCCTGTGGCTGAAGAATGATCATTCACGACGGATTCTTGGGACTAAACAAAAAGACCGCCCCGCCTCTATCCTCCCAATCCACTTTTAATATCGTTCCCAGTTTTTAAACCTCCCAGGAATCCCGTCGTTTAAAGAAATAAAGCTTCGCAGGGTCTTTTCCTCAGCCCCCGGAGACATACAGTAATCCTCAGAAGCAAGAAACGAAAAGCCGGTACACTAAGGCGTCAATAAACATGCCTGCTGTAGTAAACTTAGCATAATGACGTCAACAGCGAAATTAAAAAAAACACTTTCTTCACGCCGGCGTGCCTCTGTTCCCTTGCTGCGAAGGCCACTAGTAACTCTAGGAGAGTTTAAAGGACTTCACCATAATTAGCCCTTTGTGAGGCCTGCGTCCCGCTACTTGAACAAATTGTTTTCTCAACCATACCGGTCTTGCTTTTCTGCGCTTACCGAAACCTGCACCTATAAACTGCATAAAGTTGCACCAAAGGCTATGTTTACCATTCGGAAGCCTGGTTTGGATCCATTCGCCAAACAACCCTCCCACTGTTATTTCGACCTTTGTCGCTTCAAGACATGGGCTACCCTGAGATGTCTGCGTTGGCGACGTCGCTGTTACTTAGGGCTCACCCTGACTAATAGTGTTGCCTAAGCGAGATAACATTTGATGCTGTCAAGGATAGGCCTTGACAAGGGAGAATTACTGCTAGCCAACACGGCGCAACTCGCTGACTGACCGCCACCCGGCTTCTCTGCCAATCCAATTTATTACCGTAATAATGCGCATGTTAATAGGATGTCTGCCGTGAGTCACCTAAACTCTTCTCACGATGGTTATTCGTGACACTCCGCCCTTGTAGCTTCGCTACAATGCTACTGTGGCGATTTTGAAGCTTCCAGTAACGCGATTCTCGACGCTGGCCTGATATATTATAGAATCCGGATGCTGTCTTCACGGTTACCGTCCTAACGATGCCGTCTCTTCCTGGATGTACTTTCACCACGCGACCTGTAGTCCAACTGCCTCTTTTTTGTAACGGGTCGACAACCATCACAAAGTCACCAACTTGAAGATTCGGCTGATCCACAACCCACTTGGCGCGGGTCTGTAGCGTCGGCAAATAATCTTTGAGCCACCTTTTC
>KN538415.1:289344-301974 GCA_000797535.1 Trichuris suis
AAAGGAGGTCGCCCATTGACAACATTCATAAATCATACACAGGATGCCATTAGTACGATTCAGCTGTGCGCGTCGAACCGTACGCGTTGAACTGTACGCAGCGAACCGTACGCGTCGAACCGTACGCGCCGAACTGTACTGCTTCGACTTATTTACTGCATAGCTTTCGGTGCTCATCTTGCCTGTCATGAGCGCATAATACGAAAGGCGGCGGAAAAATTATTTTACGATCCTCTCAACAATTATGATGCTAGCAACGAACTCTAAGTTCTCAATGTGTCATAGGGTTCTGAACATACTTTTACTGACAACTGACTATATGTCAATTGAACCAACTATTAATCTATACTTTTTGAAAGGTGAAACCTCGCGATAATAAAATTGCATATTAGTCACAGCTGTTCCGACGGAAGATAAAATCGCGCGCTAATGCATCAAGCGCCTTTTCTTTGATGCGTCGGCAGCCCCGCGCTGAATGAGTCATCGTTTATTTAACCTTGTGTGCTGTGGGCCCCGTTTGCTCTTCCCAGTCAGTCTCAGTCGCTTATCGCGCTCATGCGCTGTTGCTTCCGGACAGTAAACGATTTCGCAGAAATAACAGCTTTTTGGCGTCCTACTTGTGCCATTACTGAATCCACAAGAAGTTTCCAAAACCGCCGTAGGACTAGGAAGCGGAAATTCCATAGATTCAAAGAGGCCGTTCTTCTATCTTTTGCGAAGGCTTGTAACCGCTCATTCAAAGTTTTTAGTACTCAGAGCTTTCACGATTCTTCATGTCCCATCTTCAGCGGAGAAGTGTGGGAAAATATACCCTCTACAGTTGTTCGCTGAAGATGGGGTATGCAGAGTTCTGAAAGCTCTGGATATGAAGTCTTAACGTCAGAAATCGTAGTGAATGGTGGTATGCCACAGAAGACCGTTTCAAAACTTCTATTACTTAAGAGTTGTCTCCTTCAAAACCCACAACATCGTTGAGCAAACAAAGTCGCAGCCAAGTGAGGGTCCTGAGAGGTAAAAATAATGGTGAATAAATTCATTTATAACTGCAGCAATTAGACTGTCAAAACTGGCGACTATTTTGAGACCGTTTTCCGCTTCTGCAAATGATAAGTACAGTCTAATGCGGTCATACAACGCATTTATAAATTGTCCACTGCGTTTGTTTTTGTTAGAATACAAAAGTCAGAGAATGCAGGCTTAAACACTAGCATTCCAATAATTCGACATCACATTAGTACTTACTGGTAGTAGTCCGGGAAGCTCCTGAAAAGAGACAAATCAAGTTTCCACAGTTAAAACAGTGTTAATATTAAAGTTGTAGGTTCTATAATGACAACTGTAAGGCATTTACTTCACTATGACAGTAACTGCAAGGAAACAATGAAAGTATTAATAACACTGCCATCAACAAAATGCAAATTGAAATTAGACTTTTGGTGTTACTATTTTGAACGATCACTTTAAAGTATCTTACAATGCAAAAGTTTTAGCTACTAAAACAACTTCTGTGTTAACAGGAACGAATTTTGTATAACGTATTCTAGCTATCAGAGCTTTCCTTATTTTGTCTTTAGCGGAATAAGTGATGCTGGGTATGAAAGTCGTTACTTCCATTAACTACTGCTAATGAATAACTCGATCGCAAAACGTAGGCAACTTAGCAGGTTCAAAACGAACGCAGCGAAGTATGCTTATTATACTCACTTGAGGGACAGCTTGGCCAGGGATGAGCAACTGCTGTGGTTGCTCATACTTTTTTTATACAATGCATACTTTTCTATATCTTCTGCTGGTACATACGTGACTCTGAAACAGAATTTAATATCCGTAATGACAGTAAGGCAATAGTGATCTAAAATTTGTTTCATGTCAGTATAAATCATCATGCTTAGAAGCTAATTTGATAACCTATGCACGTTGGTTCACAAATGAGAAAATTCATCACTGTTCTAACAACGTCGAATCATTAACATTTAGATCCTGTAGCAAATGATGAAGCTATTCTGAGAATATGAGAGAAACCTTGAATATTTCTTTTATGAATTTTTTTCCACGAGATGCGAAAGGCAGCGTTCCTGTTTTTATGCTAACAGCCGTGCGCAGGCAAGTCGGTGTTGGTGTATTTCGTTTTTCCTTTTATTCCTACTGGACCTACTGGCACTGAAAATGCTTACGGCCACAGACCTCCTAAATGAAGCCACCGGTTTGGTTTCCGCTAGTTCGCTTGAAAGTCTGTGACTGCAACAGAAACCTGCCTTGTACTAGGTAGAATTGCGATAATTCAGTAAAACCGCATAATATTAACGGGACATACGCTAATGCGGCATCAACTGGTTCCGTCGAGACAGTAGTACGAAAGTAGGGACATACGTTAATGCGGCATCAACTGGTTCCGTCGTCAGGGTGAGGTACAATCCAGGCTTGGCGCAAAACTGTTGACGCGTTATGAAATGACCAATTTTCAATGACCATATGTCGTGAGAGGCCACTTTCTCTATGAAAAGTCAAACAGGCGCTTCTTGTCCTCCACAGTCCTTCCATTGACTGAGGCAAAGGCGTCAAGGTCAATGAAGCGTGGGCCACTCTGATATATCATACCGGGTGGCACGCATTAGCCACTTGACCGTCGTCTCCCTTACGTAAGACCACGACAGGCAGTCGCGCCCTGCCTGCTCCTTACTGTCTTTGGCTGACAACGGAACCAGAAGTGTTCTGAAACCTTCGAGAAAACTATCACTTTTACAGCGGGTCAATAAACCGCTACTTTACTCGGATAAATGACGACCCGTTAAGAAGTATTTGTCATATCATCAAAACAATGAAATTTTCCTACACTGACGGTCTCTCCCGCACAGTTCGCCATTTAGCATGCTACGCCTTTCCATTACGTTTTACCCGTGGAATTTCTTTAAAGTTTGTACTCAGCTTGTGAAAACTCTGCTGCCGCTTTTATTAGTTAAGCCCAAGCGGTTTTAAGTCCTTTCAGAGCTCATTCTTTCAGCCTTTGTCAGATTCAGATGTAAGCTGGAACAGTAATAAGCATGAGTAAAAATATCTTGGAAAGATGTCGCGTTTCTGCGAATCAAGGTCATTTAGATGGGAGTGATTGTGCAACTGTGGTGCAGCATCCAGTTAGATTAATCAGAGTGGTAGGACCATAGATCGCAGTTATACCGAAGTGCACTTAAGTAACGCGCAGAAACAAGAGCTGCATCTGTTAGTTCTGCACTCTGTTCGCGATTATCAATCTCTCTGCAGCAATTCCTTGTCTGAGCATCGTTACCACCATGCGCTTTTCATTTTCCATTTGCGCCGTGCTCATCTGCTGAACAAAAATCTATAGTATGTGTGTGCTTCTTTTTCAAACGAAAATCTATAGAATGGGAGTCTGCATTTGAACTAGTCGCTTAATTTTCTCCTTCGAAAGGAAACGAAGCGCTTTCAGAACTGTCAGAAGACTCCTGCTATCTTCCTCGGCTACAGAAGATCAAAGGCGAAGTCTCATCGCTACAGCGAGTACAATTAGGATAGGCGAGTCTATCTTTCAAGCGGTGGAGGAATTCTTTATGAAAAAAGCAGTTCCGCTTCAGAACATAATAGCCGTGGCGACAGATGATGCACCCTATGCTCGGCTGTCAGCGAGGTTTCATATCGTATCTATAAAACATAGTTCCCAACGCGCTGTCGATCCATTGCGTGTTGCATCGCCAGCGTCTCGTCGCCCGTCGTGTGAGCCCGAGTTTGAATGAATCGCTTCGGTATGTCATCAACGCGATAAACAAAATCAAAAGTAACCTATCCAACGACAGACTTTTTCGTCAATGACGATTATGTTATGAAAATAACGAAGACTTCAATCGTCTACTTCTGCACACAGAAGTGAGATGGCTATCAAGAGGTGCTTGCCTGTCAAGGTTCTTCGAGCTGTTCGAATCAGTTCTTCAATGTTTTGAACAGGAGGACGCTTCGCTGAGTAAAAACCTGCGCAATCCGAAAGCGGACATCGCGTACTTGGCGGACTCGTATTTTAAATTTAATGAGATGAATAAGCAGCTCCAGGCGGACGACCTGAACTTGATCAAGACAAAGTCCGTCATCTCTGCGTTCATGTCGAAGCTGCTTTTCTTGAAGCGCAACTTCGCAAGGGGCGAGTTGTGCCAGTTTCAAAATCTAGCCCAAATGAGGAAGGAAGGTTAGGTCTCTGAAGCCGATGTGGAATTGTACTGTGAGCACTGCACGACGATTTCACGCGTCGCTTTCAGAACATTTTGTCCATCGTGATCCCAGACTAAGTGATCAACCCGTTTACGAATGTAGATGGCGAGGACATCTCGGTGCAAGAAGAGCTGCTGGAATTGCAGTCGAACGCGGAGTTGAAGCCCAGATTGTCACAGGGTTACCAGCAGTTCTGGCTGCAGAAAGAAGTCCCAGTGTTACACCCTGCCTAGGGGTGTGGTAAAGAAAAGCTACCGATTTGTCTTCCCTCATCGTGTCTAGTCGAACGCGCATTTAGAGTCGTTACGGACCTGGTGACGAAGAAGCTCAGTCGGCTACAAGTGGTCAGACGCGGTGATTTGCGTGTGCGGGTTTCCTCGATTGAACCCAACATCGATAAGCTAGTTCGGTCGCACCTACGCGAGCCAAACAGCTCTGGCTGACTTCTACAAAAACAGTTTTGACAAATAAAAATAAATTTGTATGGCTTTACTTCAGCTTCTGGCGTTGCAAACGGACTACCCCCTCAACCATTTCGGCCAATCAGCGCGATCGAAATTGACCAATCAGAATAGCGTGGCCCAGGCGCTCCAAAACGTTCACAGGGCGGCGCTAGCGACCCTGAGCTTGAGAAACACTGGTATAAAGTCTTGACAACTAGTCAAAGAGCTAAAGGGCGGGAGATGGTCTGATTAATCAGACCAATTCACGCTTCAATGATCGCTGCACATTTGCCTCTCTTAAACGAGAGTTTGCAGCGAATGTAAGGCGCCTTCTTAAGCTTTCATACGTGGAATAACCTCTTGCGACAAATTGCCTTTGGTCAAAGGTCGAGTGAGCATTGACAGAGTTTATAATGACAGCTGAGTCTTTATGTCTATTATAACCTTGGAGAGCTTCACCGTCTGTGGTCTTCTCACGTTTGAACAATCAGACGTTTAGCTAAGAAAATAAATGTCTGGGACTACTCCTGAAGATCGATGTCCACTTATTCTATTGTGAGAAATGATAAATCCGAGGCACCATCATATGGCAGACAGCATCGTTTATGAAATAGACTGTAGTTGCAATGCCTCCTGCGTAACAGAAACGGGTGGTGTCATATTCCGCAGGCTCCAAGAGCACGTTAGTTAACGAATGCTGTGACGCAAGAATGCTAAAGGAAGATCCAGTGGGAGACAGCACTAAAGTTGAGAAAGGTCACGATAATGGATCTGTCTAAGACAATGGACGATTTTACTAAAGGCTTAGCTGGAGTCGAATATTGTTCTCAATGTTCGCTCAGCCTACGACCAAAGATAATTCTTTCTCCCGCCGCCGTAGTTCCTCATGGAATCGTGACGAAATTGTTGAGTTCGGTGAAGCGTGAAGTGCTCTGATTAGTTATTAATAAAGTAGCTGTGGCGCAATAGATCCTTGTCCCACTGTCAAATCTTTATATTGGAACACTGGCAGTAGTACTCCGCCTTTGCCCTGCTATCATTCACAACGTGAAGAAGTGTTCCGACAGCTTCGATAGCAGCTCGGTTATTCATTAACAGGAAAATGAAACCATTCACTCATTTACATCCGTTGTTTGCGTGAGACAGCTGACAGAAGGGAAGTAAACGGTCGAGCTATTCCTCTCAGGCGAACAGGGAACGCAAGGTATTCTCTCCCTGAGAAAGTAAAGATCTCTGGTCCTTTGGAAAGTGGCATGTCATGTGCTGAAGTGGGCCATAGAGTCGTAAAGTACGAATGCAGCATTTGCTCTATAAACCTGCTAAAGTGCTTGTGTTGCAGCTACTATGGCAAAGCAGGCATCCGTGGTTCGCGATAAAGAAGATGCGAAAGCCAAGAAAGCCTTGTCTCTGGAAAGAGGACATGTCATAGAAACACGTCCCTACTGATGGAAAAAATAATGCGTGAAGAAGCGGTTAACCTTTATGGCCACTTCAGTAAGATGGGTGGTGTCTGAAAGGAAAGAATTTATGGCAACTGAAGGGTAGCTCGCAAGCGACCTAAGGCGTTACCTTAGGAGCTTAAAGGTCACTGGAGAACCTGCATCAAATGATGCTGAGTCTGCGCCAGTTTTCCCTGAAGGGTTCAAGGCAGTGACAGAGGAGAAAGGCCACCTTCCAGAGCAAATATTCAATTGTGACAAAACTGCCTCCTTCGGGAAGAAGGTGCTGTATTGCACTTACATCGATAAGGATGCCAGGCAGCCCACAGGGTTCAAGTCCGTAGAAGACTGCTTACTCTTGTGTTATGAGGAAACGCAGCAGGTCACATAATTAAGCCAGGACTCACCTACTTAGCATACACACCCCGATGTCTTAAGAACAAGAACAAAAATAGCTTGCCCGTGTTCTGGCGATACAACAAGACGGTTTGGATGACAGCCATTTTATTTTTGGAATGGCACCACCAGTGCTTCGTTCCGCAAGTGAAGACATACCTGTCTTCAGGGGTCGTACTTATTATTGACAATCGCCCTCACTATCCGCAATCTGCCCGCGTTGCCGATGAAAACGTGCAAGTAATGTTTTCGCCTGCTTTCTTGACACCGCTCCTGCAGCCTCTTGATCAAGGTATCAAGAAGCGTGTTAAGGTAGCTACATCCGCCTCACCTCTGGGAGATTCATGGTGTCCATGTTGCTAACCCGCTGCTGAGCACCGGAGGCTCATGAAAGAGTTTACGGGTGCACATATAATTGTGCTTATTGCAGAGGGCGTCCAGGCCATAAAGCCGAGCAACTTAAGTGTACCTTGCAGAACATTAATGGAGCGTCAATGGGATCCATTCACGCAGAAGTCATAAATGTTCAGAAATGAGAGGAAAATTGGCGGGGAAGAATTCTCAGCCAATTTCCCTCGCGGAATGGTCGAAAGTGACGTCAGAGAACAATCAGAAGATCATAAAAAAGTCTTTTCCAATGAGGAATTCCAATGAAGAATGAAGAAAAGACCAATGGCGTAGAAGATCCCGAAAAGACGGCTGCCTGCCTGGTCACTTGAAAAAATTGCGGATGTTTTCCGGCAGGCAGAGATTTTAATGGGCAAGATGCTCGAGTATGATCAGTCGATGGAACGTGGCCTCATCGTCGGCATTTAAGGCCACTCCAGGACTTACTTGATGATGCAAAGAAAAAGCAGAGACAACTGCCTGTAACACCTGTAACTATGGAGCCCTCAAGTTCAATTTCTGAAGGTGGCAACTCTTCAAATTCCAGAAGTCTAGACCAGCCATTCTCAAGCGTTTGGCCCGAGGCCCCCCTGGAGGCTCTTCCCAGGCGCCGGGCCCCCTTCTCCTATTGGTCAGTTGTGTTTGTCATTTTTCGCCTGGCAGCCGATATCCCCTAGGGCAAAGTCTGCATATGAACGTTGTAGAAGGATACGATGTAAATGAACGATCATGAACCCATTTATTCATGTACAGCAGCATATGAAGCATACCGGCAAAGCCCACAACGCATAAAAAACGCTTTATTGGAACTAATGGGACCGTTCAGCGTGTGTCTTTGCTAGCTTCATGATGTCCGGCTCCAACCTGGTCAGTGACAACCGCAAGTCACCTCTAGCTGCGGCATCCATTCTATTTCTGGACTTCGTTAAGGGAAATCACTAGTTTTGCAGAGATATAATATGGTTACACGTGCACGGAGATTTGCTGGAGTGATTGCCACAATTATTTTGCCTTCTCCGCGGAACTCCTCGGCCCCCCTCCGGGTCCTCTGGCCCCCCTCGGGCGGTTAACAACTCCTAGCCCCCCTTCACAGGCGCCGGGCCCGACTTTGAGAATGGCTGGTCTAGACATTGAACAGCTTCCACAGCATCGAGATTTACAGTGAGAGGAAGCATGAAAACAATTGCGTACAGAGTGAGATTCCCAGTGCAAGCGAACCGTTTGACGTGCAATCAGAAAGGGTAATACACGTTGACACAGTGCCTTTTATAGAAATGGAGAGAATGAAGCTGCATTTTCTCCAGTAAAAGTTTTTTCAATGGTTGAACAGGAAGGGTGATCGCAAATGCAATGGAAAAAATATAAAGCCCCGCTATGAAAGAATTAGCCTTCTAAATGTTTTCAATTACGGTATACACGTACTGAAGATGGGTTGATTCATGATGCATACGGGCAGGCTTACGTATATTTCGAATATTTTGTTCTATTTCCATTGCTTTATTAAACAAAAACTATGCTTATAGGGGAATGAAGTGTTACGTCATCACTGTGTTGCACTACGCCAGTGATACTCAAGGAGTCGCTGGGATATTTTAGGGAGCCCTGGAAGGCTGAGGGCTGCGCTGGACCGTAGATGTTTGACCACGGTCAATTCAGCGTCGATCACCTCCAAAAGGCCAACGCGCCCCTAAATAAAAGATCCACATAGTCGAATCAGCGCTATGGGCTCTCAAACCGACCCTGTGGAACCGACATCGGAACGCCTGCGGCCAAATGGTAGCGGTCAAACGGCGCTTGTGACATCTGGGGGCCCTAGAGGTCCGAGTGGCGCTGACGCCAGAAGGTTGAGAAACCGTGCACTGTGCACTTTCACCTGTGATGTTTGAGCGTGAATTCAACATGTGCAGACTTTCTTATCGCCACTAATCCCCCAGACGCCCCACCTGTCTTAGCTAATGTGAAAACCCTGCACGCGCAACAACTGTTAAAGACGAACGGGAGTCAACGGTCTTAATCAAACATCAGCGCTTTTACTTGTCACTAACGACGGAAAAGGTGCCTTCTGAAAGAGCCTCACATTCCAATATACTCAGTATTGTTGTATTTTATTACTTTCTTCAACATGCTGCAGTATGTAATAATTACTTACTCGGCGTTCACTTGATTTTAGATATTACAAGTAAATCAGAGTTTATCTGAAGTGCTTAGGAAGGAGTATGCAGGTTGTTTGCAAATTATTCCAGATTTTGTGCAGGGCAACTTGTATAAAAAGCTGGTGACCGCTTTTCTTAACGGGAGTTTGTTATATAAAAAGCTTTTCGACGGAAGTCTTCTGGTTTATTCGTGCAACAATCACAAGAATTACTGCGAAGCTTTCGGTCCCCTCCGTGGGCTTGACTAAGCAGGGGGACTTGATTATACGCGGTAAGTCCCGGAATACGGAAGGCTCATCGAATTAATACAGATATGCTGCGCGGATACGGAAGGCTCATCGAATTAATACAGATATGCTTCGCTTTACGAAGGTTGATGGGACTGCAGAAGTTGTTCGTAAAGTGAAACCTTCGTAAAGCGGGGCAGCAATACCGGGTCTTTTTACGTTCGTGCCCGGAATTTGGCCACCCGCGGCAGCTCTCCCCCCGTTGTGTCACAGCACTGTGATGATTGATAATCGGGTTACTGATGACCCGTGGTGGCACGGCGTAAGAGGGCATTGAACGGTGGCGACTCTATTCTACCGTGCAGACCGATCATCTGGCAGCTTTGTTTTAGCGTCTACACTGAGCCGACTGTGCGCAGTCTGCTTGGTCAACAAGTGATCTCAAGAACAGTACTAGTTTCTCTAATTTTCAGTTTACCCAGAAAAAGTAGGACCAACGTTTCAGTTGTGTTTAGTTTTGGTTTAGGCTTAGGCGGCCTACAGAAACTATTTTGGCGAATTTTCGGTTAATGCAGAGACCAATGAGCATCAGCGGCTTGAGCGACGAGTAATTTGAGTGACCGAGGAGCTCGGCCGCCATCCTGCACAGACAGGGACGAACGTAAAAAGAATCCGGTGGAGCACTCCGTGTTCTTGGAGGAACAGCACCGTGGTACTTTCCTGCATGGTGGGGAACAGCGCATCTTGGACTACGGTGCTGGTCGCCTGGCCAGGCATAATGGTGCCTGTGCAGTTCTCGCTTTGCCTTCTTATTCCGAAACTTCCCTGGCAACAAAGCGTCCGCAGGTGGTTCATGGTCAGAGTTGACTCGCGTCTACTAGGCGTCTTCTGCTCTGCTGAATAAGGCGCCGACGCTAATAGGACTACCCGTAACGCTGTTACGCGGGCTGACCCCCGATTACGTAATATTGCGCACCAAATTCCCGGCACGAACGTAAAAAGACCCGCAATACCTATTACTGAGCATAGCAAACGGGTGTGAGCGCTTCAGAGTCCAGAAGAAAACCATTCATCAGCGCCAGGGACAGGAAATGACACATAACATCCAGAAAATTCATATGTTATATTGAAAGCCGCAATAATTTGTAAAGAAAAGCCCCATACAAGCTAGAAATAGCGTAACTGTTGTTTCAGTTACTAAAATTGGGAAGATAACGAACCGAGAACTGTTACTGCAGGAAAACAGGAGGCTCATTTATTGGTACGACGTTGCAGAGTCGTCAGCACAGGCGGGTAACTAATTCCTACGTGCTTGGACATAGACGGTTGCGGCTGACCGTCCGCTTCGGCAGGAATTGGCCGCTTGATAAAAGATGTTATAGAAGTTATTGTATCCTTTCCCTTTTCTTCGTAACAGCGAATAACGCCGCCGCAAATCCTTCGTAAAGCGAAAACGGGTATAAACTCAGCTTCTTCGTAACATTGAAACTTCGTAAAGCGGGGCATACATGTATATTATTAACCAGCCGCTCTTGTCGCCGCTGCGCGGCGACATTCTCGACTGGTCTGTGCCAGACCTTCTTCGTAATAATGGCTTTTATGATTTCACTTGCTACTTTGCTTAGCTTGTACGGAACTCGAAAGCATCAATTGGGAAGACAGTGGGAGGGGAGTTGTTTAGTCCCAACAATCCGTCATAAATAATCATTGTCCAACCGCAGGAGAGTCATTTAAGAGGCAACAGCTCGTGGCCCATATAATGTTTGTCCAGGAGTCGTCCACTGCTACACCACTGTCCCTGTAGATGTTGGAATTGTATTTTATGTAGAATGCTTCCTCTATCTTCCTAATCATAAATTGACTCTCTGCAGAGCGCTTTCGCGTGCAGTTGGCCTGTACAATGCGTTGCGTGCTGTGCTACTGCTGACATCTCAGTGGCCTGCTCCATTGCTTCAAGTGGCTTTAGAGTCAGGGGCGTCCTCGTAATGTTGGAGTGTTCAAGCAACTGACTGCATTCCTGTACCGCGTTAAGGCCTTCATGTGCTCCTGGTACCTATGCGCTTCCCCAATGTATGAGGCTGAACATTCATATTTTATTTCGTAAACTACTCCAGGGCATTGGTCCAACGGTACTTTCTCTTTGTCATTACGAAGAATGGAACAGAGGTTCGAACCTTGAATCCCATCCTCCTTCCAACTGGTTTAATTTTTTCCCTAAGCTCGCGTAGTACGGGATGATAAGCCGCGGTCCGCCTCACGTACAGCCATATCCTGTGCTTCTAGCTCACCTCGCAGCGTTTGCCAGGGTGACAGCGCAAACGGGCCAGTATTTACTCATACTGATCTACGTACGGCAAAACGTCTACCTTCGCTGCGCTCAGGAGCCAGCGGCAACTAACCGGTGACCTAGAAATGTCAATTGGTCCAGTGCGGTAACGGACCGGTGCCCCAGAAATGTAAATTAGTCCCGTGTCACCGCGTAAAGGCACCGAACACACAAAATTTCCCTTATTTCATTATATATAGTATGGATAGTAAGTGTTGGCACTACACCGTTGACAGCATCTCAACTCCTTTCGTTACTTATCGGTAGTCTTTACGAAAACTGGTTTTCCCACGCCTTATGAGACCACACGCGCGTGCCAGCGGGTGCAACCCGTTTTTGGCTTTTCTCGTCGTGCGTTTACGAGCTCGTAAGGCAGTTACGTTTCACACTAACACAGGTAAAGGTGCAACGTAAACACTCGGTTTCCTCGATGGGTCCAGTACAAAACGGCGCCGACAAAATGGCGCCTACAAAATGGCGCCGACAAAATGGCACCGACAAAATGGCGCGGCGCGGAATTCGTACTAATCGAGACCAGTCTCTGAGCCACCATTATGCCATGTGCCCATGGCTTCCTTTCTGAAATGCTTAGGTTCTCATGCTGCCACGTTTCCTCCAGTCCCCTTAGCGCCTCTCCACGGGCTTCCTTTGTCCGTCATATCTTTCTGGCGGGTACATTTCCATTGGTGTGCGGCCATATATTTTCTCGAGTCCGTCTCCGCTGGTCAATCTCCTTCTCACACGTTCCACTGTACATCCCTTTCGACTGTGCCATGTTAACCAGGCTTCCTTTAGCCCCTATACGCTTCCAGCGGGTACATCTCCATTGGTGTGCGGCCATATATTCTTACGAGTCTGTCTCCGCTGGTCAATCTTCTTCTCGCACGTTCCACTGTGCATCCTTTTCGTGTGGACCATGTTAACAAGGCTTCCTTTGCCCGTGATATGTTCCCATCGGTTCATTTCCATTGCTGTGCGGCCATATATTTTCTCGAGTCTGTCTCCGATGGTGAATCTCCTTCTCACACGTTCCACCGTGCATCC
>KN538415.1:303591-315504 GCA_000797535.1 Trichuris suis
GAAAAGGATGCACAGTGGAACGTGTGAGAAGGAGATTGACCAGCGGAGACAGACTCGAGAAAATATATGGCCGCGTACCAATGGAAATGTACCCGGTAGAAACGTATGAGGGACAAAGAAAGCCCGTGGAGCAGCGCTAAGGCGGCTGGAGGAAACGTGCCAGCATGAGAGCGAAAGCATTTCGGAAGGGAAGCCATGGACACATGGCGTAGTGGTAGCTCAGAGAGTGAGCTCGATTAGTACGAATCCCGCGCCATTTTGTACTGCTCCCTTCGTCGATATATCATTACAGTAAGTTATTTAAAGAAAGTCACCACCAAAGCAGGTGAAGAAAAGAAGTTTTGGCGGATGAAGTCGGATGAATAAAGACACTGGAGGTCAACGGGTGGCATCTGAACGAAAGCATCGACAGTCCGTCAAATCGGATGTGATGAAAGGGCTGACAATTCTGAACTTTTTCTGATTTCAAACAGAGGACAGCGTTTCTTTCGAAGGCTTTTCAAATCTTTATCAGTGCCAATAATTGCTTTACAAGGCGCCTGACCGGCGCTGATGGGAAATAGAATTGGTATCATACCGTCCACTCTTTATCGTGAAAACGCCGCTGTTACCAAGTTCGTCTTTGCTGCATTTCAAAAATCAATGAATCTTTGCCCTCTTTTTATACAAATTTTGTCCTTCATTGAAAGCCATAATCACTCTCAAAAAGCCAACATATACAATTATAACAGAAAAGAGTAACTTGGAACAGAATGGTTGTGAAGTTGCGATAACAGTAACAACGTCCAAATGACATGACAGCTTACCTTATGCTTTTCAGCAGGCTGCTTCTACGCAGAATTGCCTTCGCCTGAGCTGCTAACGCGTATCGTAAATCTTGGTTGTTAATCCTCAAGATTAGATCACCGACGTGCAGACGGCCGTCAGCATAAATAGCGCCAGAAGTGTCCATAGATTTGATCGTGCAACCACTTATTCCATCTTTTCCTGGTTCAATTTGAATACCTAAATAGACAACTACTTGCGGAATAAGAAGACTTGAGTAGAAGTTTCCACCAAGATTTGGTTTATTCTTTACAATTTCAACTGTTTTGACGAGGCAGTCAGGTAGACGACACGACAAGCGAGCAGGTGATGACAACGTCGGGCTTCGAACTCCAGGAGTGTCGACTGATCGAGCAGCAGACCGAACAGAAAAAAAGCCCTATAACGACGAAAATGGGGCCTATAAATTATAGTGATGCGATTGTTTCTGCAAAACGCAACGCAGTGCGCTTACAAAATAGTGCCACTTTATCAGTCTTTATCTATTTGGTTAGAACACTACTGCCCAACTTTTCACACGCCATCGCCCCTTGTAGCTTCCTTAGATTCCACAGACGCTCCTTTCAGGGCATTTTTCACTGTTCCCGCCTCCGCAGGTTTCACTTCTCCCGCTCCTTTCAGGGCATTTTTCATTGTCGAGCTCCCTAACTCCAGTCAGTTTTCCCAGTCGATGGCAGAAGAAATGGAACTTCCTGCTGTCTTCAGTTCTCAACGGCGCCCCAGTTTTTTGACGCCCGTCAATTTTCCGTCCCCCCTTGAGAATCACTGATCGTTTTGAATTTCACAAGTGTCACTCATTTATGATGCCAAAATGCTCCCCATTCAGTCAATTAGGAACCAAAGAGATGCCACTGGCTCCTCTGAGTAAAGAAGAACCACTAAATTATGTTCACAAACGCAGTACCGCCACTGCAGCCAAGAATTGCAAAGCAGCACAATCATTGCATATAATCATTAAAGAGACATTGTCTACGCTTCTGGTTAAGGGCTCGCACCCGATCATCGTCCAGGTCATTTCTTGCTTCCGCTGTCAGTTCCCGTCTACCGCCTTCGCTCAGCTGCGACGATTTTCGGGCATACTTTGACGCCATCAAGTAGCGTGACGTCTTCACCTTTACGCGCGACGTTTCGTGACATTTAGGTTGAATGACGAGGAATAAGTGTCATGTCTTAGCTGAAATTTTGGAAAAATGGAAAGTGTCTTTCAAGCAAAACTGTTGCAGAATTCTTGTTTCGTGAAGGAATTGGAACAAAGGAAATTCACTTCAGGCCGCAGAATGCTTACAAGGGGGAAGCCTTTTATGACAGCCAAGTGAAATTTTGTGTCGAAGAGTTTGGACGGGAAAAACTCACCACTGATGAGGAAAGGTCTCATCGACCACATGAGGCGACTCAGATGAGACCACTGCGGCTGTCGGGAAGATAGTATTTACAGAAGAGAAGGGTCTCAATTGCAGAAATCATGTAAGATGTTGAGCTCTCATTTGGCAGAGTTGAAAGGATTCCAGAGAACATTTGAGAATGTTACAGATCACAGCACGACGGCTTGAGAAGGAAATTTTGCGGCTCTTCCTGGAATCCTCACTGCATCGTGAGTAGTGATGAGTTCTGAATTCAGCACTACGACCTAGAGCCATAGCGACGAAGCAGAATGAGTAAACACATGGAATCTCTCAGAATAGTCACGTCGCCTTATGGAACCTCAGGCAGGAAAGGTTTCAGCCACAAATTTCTGCGATGCAGAAGGGATCGTACTAATCCGCTGCTTGGAAGGGAGCAACTGTCAAGTCAAAAAACGGTTTACTGCTTCCGCCGCACCTATGTGAACGATCGTTCGGGGCATTCAGAACTCAGCTAGTTGTGTCGTCAGCGGTAAAGTGGTAAGACACAAGCAGGTGTGATTGCCTGTAGTTGCGTTTTATACATGAGACAGAGAGTCAAGGCGCTAATGCGCTGCACCTCGTCTGATTGATCAGAACAGCCCGCGTTTCGCTAACTTCGAGATAACGCTTTCTGAGTAGCCCCATTACACACACGGTAAAGGTCTTAGAAGACCTCGGGTTCAACCTCACGCACGGGATGAATCTAGACCCCGTTGCACACCTTGACGTTGGTTTCCTTTGGCATGAACGAAGGGAACTATTTCAGGTTTAAAGATAGCTTCTCCCTACAGAACAATGGAGCTTCAGTTTTCAGTTACCCTTTTTATCCTTCAACCTCGCTGAACAGGTAGCGATCGCAGGTGTGCAAGCTAGCAGATGTCCCGCCAAACGCTGTACTAAACCTTTTCAGGTCTGCTGAATTGCACGCCACTGCTAATGCTGTTAACGCAACCTGAGCTCGGTTACGCGACATTACGTAATCCCGTCGTGTGCGTTCACATTCTCGGCACGAAAGTTTACAAGACCATAGTCTCTTCTCAAGTCGCATTTCCTTTACCATTGAAGAAGAAACTAGGGAGGAGCTTCCTTTTCTCGGCGCTCCGGTCATCAGAGGCACCGGTGGATTAAAGACCACAGTATACGGGAAACCAACCCACTCTGACCATTACGTTCATTTCGCCTCTCACCATCCGCGAGCAGTTATAACTGGTATCATCCTTCAGATGGTAGACCGAGCGGTGAGCATTTGCGAGGCGCAGTTTCTTGAAGAACTCGGCATATTAACATAACGTTTTACAACAACTGTTACCCTACTACCAGTCTCGTGTCATCCGCAATAACACATAGGGTAAATATGCCAAGCTGCCTAGAGATTGTTACGTAGCCCCCGTTCAATAAGCGAAAAATTCTTGGGGGCTCCGGGACACATCTAGTCCCGCCGTCATGAGCATGTTTAGAAACATTTCACATCTCTAAACACACTGATGACGGCATCCCCTATGAGAAACACTGGTCAAGAAGCTCTTGTAGTACGATCACTGTAGTTGAGATCAGTATATTGGTGAATCAGTCTTCTACGTCATAGCCTGCTAGGAGTCGTCTTTTGCTATGCCTAGTCATGATATTATTACTAAAATGTTTATTATTTTGAACATAGGATTACCTGGAGCTTGTCAGCGGCTTTAGGATGCCTTTAGGGCAGTGTTTCTCAAGGGGGCAATATCCCCCCCCCCCCAGTGGGCGATTTGAACTTCCAAGGGGGCGATATAAGCGAAGGGGGGATTTAGGTCTGAGAGGCGATAGAACTTTCTGCGTGCTGCTGAGAAAGCGCGCAACTAGTTCCGAAAAATCTGTAGGCGGTGATTGAAAAATGTATTAATTGTGTGACACGGCAGCTCCGCACCCTGGCGTCAAGACGGCGGCGGCAGCAGAAGCTAGGGGGCGATCATGACATTTAGGGGCGCGACAGGGGGCGACTTCAACGCCCAGGGGCGACGGCAGAGGGAAGCTTGAGAAACACTGCTTTAGGGTGCGTGGGATTTCGATGTCACGCTGTTGATGTTTGACAAAACTGGGCGGGAGTGGTACATTCAACGTGTGTATTTTTGGGAGTATATAGTTCCTGACATTCGGTGTTACAGGTAAAGCAAAGAGATCAGATTTTGGAGAGATTATAATCATCCAATATTGATAGGAAGCCATCGAGAACATGTATATGCGCATTTCTCACTCGTAAAGGTAAGTGGACGTCGCGACAGCACCCTATGGCGTAACAGGCTTATTCACTAGTACGAGGGTTGTTCGAAAAGTTCCCAGAAAAATTAAATAAAAATTTTATTTGCAATGATATCAAGCTTATTTCTCAACGTATCTTCCGTCAACCTCCAGGCACTTCTGCAGATGGTCTCCATCTCCGCAGACCTTCCTTGTAGAATCCTGGGGGCTGTGTATTGCACCAAGTCGAGACGGCGCATTTCGCGTCATCCATTGACTCGAACAGCGTGCCTTTTAAATGTTTTTTTAACTTTGGGAAGAGGAAAAAGTCTGACGGGGCAAGATCTGGACTGTAGGGCGGGTGTGGAATGACTTCCCACCGAAACTCACGAAGAACAGTCCTCACAGTCCATGACGAATGAGCCGGCGCGTTATCGTGATGGAAAAGGACACCGAGGTGCAACTTAGCACGCCGTTTTCTTGCCAGTGCGGTCTTTAATTTTCGCAATACTGCTTTGTAAGAACTTGCCGTGACTGCTCGCTCTCCTTCGAGGAAGTCAGTCAGAATTACTCCGTCCGAGTCCCGGAATATGGTCGCCATAACCTTTCTAGCCGACCGCTCCGCTTTGAACTTGACTGGACCTGCTGACCCCTTCGGTAACCACTGCTTGGATTGGATCCTACTCTCAGGATCATATTGGTAGATCCACGTTTCATCTCCCGTGACGATACGGTCAGAAAACCCGGTCTCATTTGCTTCGATCTTCGTTAAAAGCTCCTGAGAAAGGTTAACGCGTCGACCAGCTGTTCTTCGCGCAACGCTTTCGAGAACCACCGAGCTGAAAGCTTCCTCAGACCAACGGTTTCATGCAGTATTCCAAATGCTGAATGGAGGGAGATCCCAGCCATTCCAGCAATTCTTCTGATGGTAATTCTGCGGTCTCCTTCCACTAGGTTCCGGACAAGGGCCACGGTTCCTTCGCTCATTGTGGTTGCTGATCTTCCCGCTCTCCGGTCGTCTTCGATGGCCTCTCTGCCCTCCTTGAAACGCCTTATCCACTCATAGACAACCGATTTAGATGATGCACTACTTCCGTAAACCTGCTGCAAAGATTGAATAATCCACTCATAGACAACCGATTTAGATGATGCACTACTTCTGTAAACCTGCTGCAAAGATTGAATAATCCTCCTCAGCTGCCAACACAGCTTGGATAGAAATTTAATGTTAGCTCTGACCTCAAAACAAAGATTTTCCATATCACGAAAAAACAATTACTTTAGGAGCAGCTTGTACCACACTGGCGCAGCGTCGGATAAGGCTACCTCTCCGTACAAGTCCGAAGATAACGGAGATAAGATTAAACATGTTTTGGCCCATCGGTTGGCGTCCTGTTAGACACTGCACCGTCTTTCCGGGAACTTTCCGAACATCCCTCGTATGTTAATACCAACTACGCACGGCATACTACAAGAGCTCATAGAGGCTGACATAAACCTGAATCACAGAACGAACCTGAATCTTTTTGAGGTGGTTAAACTGTCGCTGGGTTCCTTAACGTTTCAGACTCCAAAACCGTTTCTTCTAACAGAATAACGGAGCACCAATGGGTAACCTTCAGTCAGCGATTCTTATTTTAAGCCTTACGGAACATTTGAAGACAAAGGTTCACCGCAGCAGATGGCACGTTAACGTCAACCCTCTTTAAGAACTACGTGGACCAGTGATTCTCATGAGGGCACTACTGCCCCCTGGGGAGCGCTGGGAGATTTTTGTGGAAGGCTCAGGATTGCGCTGAACCGTATTGAACCGAACTGTAACCGTATATTTTACCGTCATCAATTCAGCGTCTCTCACCTCCAAAAGGCCAATGGGCCCCTAAATGAAAGGTACTCGTGGTCAGATCAGCGCTTTGGGCTCGCCAACCGACACTGTGGAACTGGCATTGAAAGGCTAGCGACTAAGCGGCGGTGGTGCCTGCGTCGTCCTGCGGGCGCTGGCGCGGAAAAGGATGAAAAACTATAACGTGGACGATATCTTCGTCATCATAAGAGCAGTTTCTGGAACATCTTAACTGTCTTTCCCTGGTAACACAGCACTAACGATTTGATTTCGTCCGTACGGGAGAGAAAATTAAAATACCATTACAAAAAGTTAAGCCTGCAAAACACTAACAGTTGTAAGCGTACTGTTTCAAAACAGGACGACGTAATTTCATTCTGCTGCTGCGGTTAATTTCAGCTGTTTATAAATGGTCCTTGTTGGGTAATCTATAGCTTTCGAGACCTTTCTCGCCCCGTCATCAGAATAGTGAATGAATTACAGTAGAACCCTGATTATCCGGATCGGCTGGGAAGCGGAAAATTTCTAACTTTCATAAAAAGCATTACGTTTTGGAGAATTGGGCTATTTGCTTTCAGAACATAGCTGAGTGATCGTTTCTGCTGCTGCTTCCCTTGTTACTTGCCGCTGGTCTTCATGGCTTTCTGTGGTAAACAAGTCGGCTCCCTCCATGGTAATCTGGGGACGCCGGCTCTCTCTCGCCTAATCCGACCATTCAAGCAACGCCGTGTCCACCTGCGCCGCTTAATCCGGGCATTCAAGGGATGCCATGACGTGGTAAACAAGTCGGCTCCCTCCGTGTTAATCTCGGCACGCTGGCTCACTCTCGCCTAATGCAGGTATTCACGAAATGGCACCTGCACCTGCAGACGCAGCCAGGTGGTGGTGATCTCTGTCCGTCGAACACGTGCCCGTGCCAAACAGGCATGCGCGCGCACCCGGCTAACCTGATCATTGAGGGAATGCCACGTGCAGCGAGAGGGGCAGTCGCGTGGCCATAATCCCCATCGGTCAGAGGCTTCAAGCTGCGGCAGGTGGGGATTACTTCCCGTAATACCTCTGCAAAAACACCTGCAGAACGGTATATAAACGCGCACGCAGACGGGCAGGAGACATTGGACAGACGGAGAGGGAGAGAGACCGAGAAGTTCCGCACTACCGTATCGCCAGCCATCAATTGTATCGTCGTTTGTGCTCAGTATTATGCCACGCACTTCTTCATCAGTAAACTCTTCCGCACAAGCTCAAGGAATCGACCCAGCAGTCGCGCTCTCCCGCGGCAACTCTGCTACAAGCTATCGAGGCCTCATGGAGGAACCTACTGGAAATAGGTTGTTCCTTGATCTGGGATTGATTCCAGAGTTTGATGGCTCTGCCAGGCAGTCTGTTGCCGAGTGGTATCAGAAGCTGGAACTGGTATGCCGATTGCGCGGAGTGGAAGATTTGGCATCTGTCGTTCCTCTGCGGCTCAAGGCAGTGCCTTCGCAGTGTACCTGGAGATGCCGGAGGGAGACAAGAAAAGCGCTGCGAATGTGAGGGAGGCACTAATGTCGGAGTTCGCAATGGATCTGAGCGCAGCTTACGACGAATTCACCACGCGGCAGTTGCGCAACGGCGAAGCTCCAGACGTATTCCTGGCGGAGTTGAGAACGCTGGCGTCCCTGTTTGGTGGAATATCTGAGAAGGGCCTGGCATGCGCCTTCCTTGCCGGCTTGCCGGAGAGGGTGCGGCACCTGCTGAAGGCAGGACTGCGCATGGAGGATCTCAGCGTGAGCCAGGTATTGGCGCGAGCCCGAGCAGTGCTCATTGACGAAGGCGCTGTGGGTATAGGAGGCGCGTGCTTGGGGACCAAGCAGAGCAGACCAGGCAAGAATGGTGCACAGGGCAGATGCTTCGTCTGCGGTGGACTCAACCATTTTGCCAGGGATTGCAGGAGTCGGCGGCGGAACGCCGAGTCCGGCGAGAATGGCAGCGACCAGAGTTCCCGAGCACGACCCAGGAACCGCCTGCGCGAAGGCAAGGGCCCCGTGATCGCTCCGCAGCAGGGAAACGGGCGCGGGGAGAGGGCACGAGCGCCCGCCTTCCTCCTTCTCAGTTGTTGGCCACGGCGCTACCCACCGTTCAGATGCGAGTAGACGGCATCGAACGCCGTGTTCTCGTGGATACGGGCTGCACGAGGAGCATCGCCCACAAGTCATATCGCAAACGGTGGAAAAATCAATCAGTGGGCCTAATGGCGTTGAATGGCGGAACACACCAAGTCCAACGCGTGGCGTACCAACGCGAGGCGAGGCCACCAGGTTGGAAGACACGGCACCTCACGTTGCCGGAGAATTATGCCAGCGTGAAGAATCAGGGCCCCCTCAATCCTCTGAGCAAGACAGATTGGGAACACGACGCTCACCACGCCTTCGTTGGCAACCACATTGTTCTCTCTGTGATTGAATATCAGGCGGGGTGTACTGACCCGGCAGTTAAATTGACGGACCTTCGGCGGCGTGCTGATGTACAGGCGTGTGACCTCCGCCACGTGACATGCTCTCTCCGATGTCAATATTGACCACTATGAAGCACATGTAATGAGCCATTCGTCCCAGATAATGGGGTAATTGGATCAATCATGTGATGTTGACAGGACGGACAAGGGGATATAAAGGAGCCCTCGCGAGGTTCTGCGGATGTCGTTTGGAAGGACTGATGAACGGTTGACGTATCAAAAGAAGAATAAACGGATCTTTCCTATTTCATGCCCACCTGGCATACTGTAACTTTTCAGAAGCCTTCGCCTAAGCCCAAGCCTAAGCCTCAGGAACTGTCGTCATAGTAGCTTGGCTTAGGCTTAGGCTTAGGCGAAGGCTTAGGAAAAGTTACAGTATGCCAGGTGGGCGTGAAATAGGAAAGATCCGAATAAACTCTTTTCTTTTTACGCCTGAATGTTGAACATGTCGGAACCGGGAACTACACACGATGTACCTAAGCCGCTAACAAGAACGCGAAACAAAGGCTCAACAGGATGCAAAGGAAGCGCAAAAGACTACTACAGTCAAAAAATTCCAGAATATTAATGTAGTGAACCACGAAAGCTTCCGGCGTCATCCAACATTCTTCTCAATGTTCGCAGGACATGCAAGTTACAATTACACGCCGTGGGAGCCCTTTTAACAGGAAAGTCTGGTAAGGTTATTTATGAGGCATAATGTTACCATCTATTGAGACAAAGGGGTCGAGATTGGCTATTTGCCAATCAGCTTAATCGATCGGACAATCTGCTGCGCATTGCGCCCTTAACCCCTTCCAACAATGCTACGCCTGCAGCCACAATATCTGGCTCACTTACGTCCTGCTGCCTGACGACAGAACAAGCCGGTTCCGAAAGCTCTGACATTTTCAACACCCAGTATCGCTTGATTTTCCTAACAAACTGCTTGATCGCTGCTGGGTAGAACATTCGTTTTTCACTTACTGTCTGATCATCTTTAAAAATTAAAAATCAGGCACAGTACCGTTGAAGAAGTGAAAAGATAGTATGGGACAAGAAAACCTTTCAAAAATGAAAAAAGAGCAGAAAAATACTTCAACGGTACTGTGCCGAAAAATCAGGCACAGTACCGTTGAAGAAGTGAAAAGATAGTATGGGACAAGAAAACCTTTCAAAAATGAAAAAAGAGCAGAAAAATACTGGATTGCGCTAACATGTCCCAGCTAGATCGAAATTAGAGCCGTTTTGTGACAATCGGCTAAAATATAATCTTTTTTTATGGCTATGTCCTATTACACGCCGCAGAGTAACGTACATGACAACTTTATTTGCAGAGCAGGTCACGTAGTTTTCGGAACCAGCCGTGTTCCGTCTTCATGTGCGGATAACAGATTGCGGTGAGAAAAACTGCAACAGAGTAGAATAGGCAAGGTGAAAACGCTGTGGTTATGTATTAAGCGGGTCAAGTTGTCTGGCAGGCTGACTGAGTTACGTCTGCACCTGATGCCTGTCGCGATGGAACTGACCGCTGATATGGAAACATTTGGCGAACTATTTGGCGAGTAGCCATGCCTTGCTGACTGTGAAGCCTTCGTCTCTTTTGAAGGATGGGTTATGTCGTATGTAAAAGGCTCCTTTAATTTTTGAGCATCGGACCTTACGGAAAAGGTACTACAAATAAGTGCCAACAACCTACACCCGAAAATGTCCCTAGGATCACTGTACTAATTACACAGGCTTAAGCGAGACCGTGAAGCGAATATCGACAACTATAGGCTTCAGCACCTTTTTCTTCAGCTCATGCCGCTTTGGAGGCGTACTCAGGTCTGACGAAATCAAAGTAGCACGTGACCAACAACCAGGCGTGGTTTAAGCCCTAGAATGCACCTGCAGAGCTTCATGCATAGGTGAAACCGGTAACCTATTCTGTTCTAGATCCGTTCATTCTGTTCTAAATGAGTTCTTTTATCAACGGTGGCTATAAATTCGTACAATTTAAAGACTAAATAATAAACACAACCCCTGTTACGAAGTGTAAGCTAATCTCTAAAAGATTCAGTGACAAAGTAAAGAGCTTACGAAGTTAAGCCGCTTAAGGAAAAAAGGCGGAGAAGACAAGACCAGAGAAAGGCCATATAAGGCAGACCCAGACAAGATCACGGATGAAACGATGAAAACAAAACACCTGTCGCGGTTGAGTATGCCGTGCTTTGCGGCAAGGCAGAGAGCGATCACATGACCCAGACGGGAGTTTACCATGAGCCTGAATTTCAATCGGGGAAAATTAAAGAACCCTTTTACATACGACACAACCAAACCTTCAACAGAGATGAAGGCTTCATAGTCAGCAAGGTATAGCTACTCGCCAGCTAGCCAGGTACGGCCAGGTATCCAAGTGTTTCCACGTTGGCGGTCAGTTCCATCGCGACAGACATCAGGAGCAGACATACCTCAATCAGCCTGCCGGACAACTTGGCCCGCTTAATACATAACCAGAGCATTTCCACCTTGCCTATTCTAATCTAATCTAAGTTGCCGCTTTTCTCACTGCAAACTGTTGTATGCACAATGAAGACAAAACACGGTTGGTTCCGAAAGCTACGTGAGCCACCCTGCAAACAAAGAGTTTCCACGCACGCTAATCCATTGCGCCTAACAGGAGAGCCGTAAAAAGAGACTACATAAAATCATCGTCCTGTCACCGAAGAAGCTACATCTTCAAGCACATATCAGGTAACATATCAATTCAATCCTTGTCCTTGATATAATCACTGCTTGAGCATGCCACCATACGTCATCAAAAGATGGTTTCACACTGCAGTTGTTTTAAGGCAATGGTCGTGTTACCGACTGAAGCGAAAAGGACGGTAGACAGGGTTGGTGGCAGTCATTTGGCCGAAAGTCGTTTGGCCGACAGGTCATATGGCCGACAGTCATTTGGCCGACTGGTCGTTTGGCCGACAGGTCGTATGGCCGACAGGTCGTTTGCCCGACTGGTCGTTTAGCCGACAGGTCATTTGGCCGACTGGTCGTTTGGCCGACAGGTCGTATGGCCGACAGGTCATATGGCCGACTGGTCGTTTAGCCGACAGGTCATTTGGCCGACTGGTCGTTTGGCCAATTGGTCGTTTGGTCGACTGGTCATTTGGCCGACTGGTCATTTGGCCGAC
>KN538415.1:363607-376441 GCA_000797535.1 Trichuris suis
TGGTGAGCATCGCTGTCGCCTAGCGCAAAGACTACATGTACACTGGACTAAGAGAGAACTAAACATTCACTAGGAAGCTGGGATTTAAGATACAAAGAAAAGTCGGGCATTTTGAGCTAATGCTTGTATAATAGTTCTTAGAGATGCTCTCTGTGTTAAATGACATGACCTATTGAGAACGCGCGACAAAATAAAAGCTGGTGGCTGAAGCAAATCAAGGAGACTTGGGAACACTTGAAAAATGCAGTGTAACATTTGGCAATAATAACTTGCGCTCCCGTGAGTAGGTATAATGACTAAGCTACGTTTAAGCAGCTATGGGATCTCCTTCCATAAATTCAACCGTTGACTACGGAAATTTCAGAAGCTTACAGCAGTGTTCAGTCTTCTACCTGTGTAATTTATGGTGTAATCAAAGAACCATGAATATTGCTCCCAGAGCTTGTTTGAGAGGTTTCAGTTATGATGCAGACCTGCTTTTTTTGGATTAAGCAATTACAATTTTAATTAACGTACGACAATTCGTGGAGAAAATGGGCAGAAAATGTAACACTTCATCTGATCGTGAGGAGGCTTATGCGTAGCTGCTGACCATTGCCTTTCAGAAGAAACTCATTCAGTTGGCTGTACTTCACGAAGGTAAGGCGTTACTGTTTTGCTTGCAATAACGAGCCCTATTACCAACAGAAGGTACCGACGTCAGCTCTACTAAGTGATAGAAATTATAACGCCTAACAACTGATCTCACCTCTACCTCTATTACTTGCAGTGATCCAAGGTGTCTCATAGGGTCTTAGTGATTTAACGGAACAGGGTCAAATTTGGCCCATTAATCCGATTACGTAACACCTGCAGTCCTGTGCGCATTATGCAGTGCTATTGTTACTAGCCTAAGCCTAAACCGACACACAAACCCGCTGCTGCATTCCTGTGGACACAATGAGATGGTATTGTTACTAGGCTAACAGCCCACTAATCCGATTCACAGTCGAGCTCTTCATTGTACCACCCATCACCAGCAACAGTCGCAAATGGCATTCCACGCCTCGAACAGTCGATACGACCTCGCGATTCCAACAGCCTAAAACCGAAACTGTTTCCCCAACGTTAAGTTTCAAACTCACCAACTGCGCACAACCACCTCCGTCACTCCCTTCTGCAAGCAATGAACCAGTGCCTGTAGCTCATACACACAGACACACTGACGCTTAGTCCCTCTGTCAACCGGAATAATCGCAAAGTTCAACCTACCGAGCACAGGTCCACCAGAACAAAGCGCAGAGGTAATACCCTTCGCTTTAACGGAGGGCGGACAGACACGTCTACTTCGGCTATAGTCAACCTATCCACCGTAATGCAAAACGCAAGGGTCAACTTGCCGATGGCAACAAAGCCCAAAGATCCACCTGTCCACTTGAATAACAAAGGTTTCGCGGTTTAGCGGAACTATTGAGGACTTACCTTGCCCGTCGTCAGCGTGATGGTAAGTTTTTTATTTGGACTTCGTACCGACATAACAACAGGACAAAGTTGGGGTTGTAATTAACGACACCATTAAATAGTTACAAAAATGTTTTTCTTTTTTCTTTTCTTATTGCGGTGAACAACCCGTTTTTTGGACAAAGACAAATGTCCGAAAATTTTTTTACTTATCTAAGGACGTATCTTTCGCGCCTGACCACGGCCCGTCATCAGCGTCACGTTGTCAACCGCTGGGCTAGTCTTACCGCTCACAGGTTCCTCCACCAGACCAACATTGGCAGGGACATCAGCTGTCAGCTCTAACCTCGAGCCGTCGAGCGTCCGTCCCGCCTCGTCAGTCAGGCGATAGAGCGAGTGTCCGTTCGACCGACCACAGCGGTGACATTACAACAAATGTGAAACAACGAGCCTACAAACATGATAGCCGTCGGTTTTTAAACCAGACGGGTTTAAACGATCTTCTGTTCCACCTGAGCTTCTTTCTTTGATCCTTCCCACTCGTTGTCCCATTCGGAAGTGCCCCGCACGCACTTAAACTTTAAAGTTTTTCTTTTATTCTTCCAATCGTAACGGGTCTTGGGTAAATTTTTCTTTTTTCTTTTCTTATTGCGGTGAACAACCGTTTTTTGGACAAAGACAAATGTCCGAAAATTTTTTTATCTAAGGACGTAGCTTTCGGGCCTGACCACAGCCCGTCATCAGCGTCACGTTGTCAACCACTGGGCTAGTCTTACCGTTCACAGGTTCCTCCACCGGACCAACATTGGCAGGGACATCAGCTGTCTACCACCTAACTGACGAGGCGGGCCGGACGCTCGACGGCTCGAGGTTAGAGCTGACAGCTGATGTCCCTGCCAATGTTGGTCCGGTGGAGGAACCTGTGAACGGTAACACTAGCCCAGTGGTTGACAACGTGACGCTGATGACGGGCCGTGGTCAGGCCCGAAAGCTACGTCCTTAGATAAATAAAAAAATTTCGGACATTTGTCTTTGTCCAAAAAACGGGTTGTTCACCGCAATAAGAAAAGAAAAAAGAAAAATTTACCCAAGACTCGTTACGATTGGAAGAATAAAAGAAAAACTTACAAAAATGTTGAAGAAATTGTAACCCGAGACCGCCTGTCGACATTTCACCCATCAGATGCCAAGATAAACACCATTAAGTACTCATGGTAGCAGGACATTTTATTCTCTCCGAGAATCCAAGTTAAAACATGCCAGCAGGCAAAAGATCAACAATGAAAGGCCAAAGAAGCCTCACATCTGTCGCGGACCAACAGTTAAAACACGTGCCGGATTGGAGCTGTATGATGCGTGACTGCTGCCTAGCTTTTTTAACAGATGTTTGGAACTAACCTAGAAGTAGAAGAGGAACTTCTTGGGACTTGACATCATCATGATTCCTGAACAGCCGATGATTCATCATGATATAGTCGACAATGAATCATAATGGTTTCGCATTCATGTGCAGCTTCTGCCTGTGTTCTTCAGCTACTTACAAGAAGCAGCTTTAATTCATTCATAGGAACAATTTCATACGAAGAATGAAAATCTGTGGGGAATTACTATCAAAACCGTTCATTTTCACTGGGTCTTTCCAGGCTCTGTACCGTTATGTGTTAGCGTAGTCCCCTCCAACAGCACGCTTACGACGGAACTAGAGCATCCCAAAAGCTACGTACAGGTAGTCCTCGTATAACGCATGTTCGCATAGCGTGTTTGCGCTCATATACGATTTTGAAATCCTAGCACTTTCTCACATAATGTGATTCTGTTTTCGCTCATGCGCGATTTTGCCGGCTGGAGAGCGTGGGCGTAAGCCAAGTCTCCCTGCATTTTTCATCCGACGAGAACGAACACCAGCCACGCTTTAATATTACGTGCGTTTTTCAGTCACGCATAAGCGAAGCGGTGACTCTACTGTGACAAAAACGTTTATGATTCATATCAGAAGCTATAACCTCAGAATGGCCATTAATAACATCGTAGAACCTTGAAATGATGTATCTAAACAATGCTTGAATCGCATAAAGCGGAAACCTATCCCAGACCTGATCCGAGATTTTAAAGACTTTCAGCCTTAAGCTGCCTTCAGCTGGCAAACAGGCTAGGCTTTGAAGAAGTGGGTTATCAGGACGTTGCAGACGTTTTCAATCGTCAACCGGATGAGCTGACCTCCGAGGAGCTGCAGGAGAACCAGAGGGAAGAGAGAAAGCAGATCATGATGAAAATCAGGAGTCTCCTTCGTGACAGCAAACCACTGCTGAGCTACCACATGCACTCGAAACTATTAAGCGGCGGTTACAGTGGCTCGAAGATAATAACTGTAATGTAGAACACAGCCGCAGAATAGCCAAAAGGGGTGTCCGAGCTAGCTTAGAACCATACAAGCAATTGCTCTACGAAAGAAGAGCATGTGCGAAACAAAAGAAGCGGATCTTGTAACGTTCATCCCCGGAATGTGGACCGGACTCACACGAAGGGATTACGTAATCATGGTGAAGCCGCGTAACAGCATTAGGGATAATCCCATTAGCGATGGCGCCTTATTCAGCAGAGCAGAAGACGCATGGTATAGCGAGCAGCGCGTCAACTGCGACCTTGAACACCTGTGGATGCTTTGTTGTCAGGAAATTTGTGGAATAAAAAGGCAAAGCGAGAACTGCACAGGCACGATGATCTCTGGCCAGTCGATCGCTACCGCAGTGCAAGAAGCCCTATTCCCGACGCAGGAAAGCACCGCGGTGCAGTTCTTCTAAGAGCATGGAGTACTCCTCCGTGAGAGGAACTGCATCTGCGGGAACCCAATGTCCCTGTCAGTGCAGGAAGGCAGCTGAGCTAGTCGGTCGCTCAAATTATTCGTCGCTCAAGTCGCTGTCGCTCATTGCTCTCTGCATTAACCGAAAATTCGCCAAAACAGTTTCTGCAGGCCGCCTAAGCCTAAACCAAAACTAAATACAACTGAAACGTTGGTCCTACTTTTTCTGCGTAAACTGAAAATTAGAAAAACTGGCACTGCGCGTACAGTCCGCCTGTTCCTGAGATCACTATTTGAGCAAGCAGACTGCGCCCAGTCGGCTCAGTGTAGACCATAGTTTCTCAACCTTTTCCGCGCCAGCGTTCCCTGCATCCCTCTCGCTGGTATTCGCCCGGCATAGCTCTTCCGCTCCTTCGTCTGACATGAGCGAATTGAGCTACCCCCCACCCCCCAGCAGATGGTTTACGTCCATTCTTGTCTGCTTTTACCGCGTTACCGGTGCTGTCCGCGCTCACAAGGAACCGTAGAAATGGAAAAGGACCACCGATGGCTCAAAACTTTATTTCTTAAATTTAGGAATAAAACTGACCAATAGGAATCATCCAGAATTAATTCTCGCTAGAAGGCAGATTAGCAATATGCACGAGGCGCATTCATTATGAGTCACCCATAGAATTAGCTGGTACGGCGTTGTGACAAAACCAGCTGCAACTAACGTCAGAGGCAGGGTCCCATTCGTCTGGAGGCAAGTTCGGACAGGCGATCTGCATACGCAATTAGCCTTCGGGCGCCCAGTGATGCCGGGGGAACTATTCCAGCTGCCGAGAGAACATTTTCTCTGTTATTCGTCTGCATTCTGCATTACAACCACCACTTAACAGGCGTCCAAAGAGAACTTTCACTTGCTTCTTTGTCAGCAGCGCATTAGATCTCCTAGCGCCCCCCCCCAACAGCTATCCAGCGCCCCCTTGAGAATCACAGGTGTAGACGCTAAGACAAAGCCTCCAGATGATCGGCTTGCGCGGTAGAATAGAGCCGCCACAGTTCCATGGCCTCTTACGCCGTGCCATCACGGTTCATCAGTAACCGGTTATCAATCATCACAATGCTATGACTAATGGGGGAAGCGCTGCCGCGGGTGGGCAATTTCCGAGGACGAACGTTACAAGACCCAAAGAAGCTTGACTTCTACTTTGCTGCAATGAAGAAACACCGTGAGGACGACGAAGCGCTACTGTCTATGTGAAATAGGTGTTCAGTTCGCCCGTAACTAAGGACAGTGAGATAAAAGAAGTGAGGCCAATGGAGCTCCATTCTTTTCTAGGTACGAGGTCATTTATTTTAGAACTGCGAGGACCTCTTTCCATACGCTAAACACGCAAGAATGTCGCTCCTGAAAGCTAATTTGAACTCTATTCACGATAAAAAGTTTTATTCTAAAAGTTACCCCGCTGTACTAGATCACGGCCGTAAAAGAAAAGAACATGTTACTCAGATCCGGAGAGAGAGCATTCATACCTCCGCTTGTCTAACGGTTGAATAAATAGCTCAGAAACAGCATAATTCCTTTTTCAGCGCAGCTTATTTAGGATTTTTCTCCGTTGTTGTCTGCAAGTAAACAATCTTTCTGACGCTTTGAACCAAATCGTGATTGTCCTATACTTTACGTGTCTCCTATAACGCGATTTCATATAAGGCGAGATCTTCCAGGAACCAAACTCACGTTATACGATGACTACTATATATTGCTCTCTGTGGTTTCCTTTACAGCTTGCTCATGCACTAGTGCGCTCGTTTTGGTATTTTGCATATACGAGTACACAGAACGGGAGAAGACCAAATGAAAATTCATCAGCCCGTTGCATGACATCCAGCCCTTAAGCCTTCATGAGTTATGGTAAGTGGAATGAGCTCGTTAACACTTTCTTAGTCTTTTAAAAGTCAGTGCAGCTGCTCATTCAGTTTTCTTTGAGCGCTCACGAAGAAACGGAGTTCATTCCGAAAGCTAGGCGATTAGGTTTTCAACGAAGTATGCCTTTTACCACTATGCATTCGAAGCACGGAAGGACAGCTATCAGGAAGCAGGAAGCAGGAAGCAGTATTGCTTTTACTGAAAACTCTTTATCCTACGGGCGTAGAAAGCAACTCATTTAGCTTACATTTGCTTAATTCTATTTGCAGGAGTTTGAAATTAGTTAAAGGTCAAGAATTTTGTCCCTTGTTCAGGATCATTAATTTTTTCTCAGTGTTTCGACAGCAGTACTGCGAAAATTTTAAACGGCTAGCCTGCTTTAAGCGAAACTTCACGTAGCTAGCTATGAATGCTGCTCCTTCCCGACACATTTCAGCTGAAACAGCTCATTCTGGAACTTGACATGATGAATTACTTTTGAGGAGTTCAAAACACGATAGATAATTGAGAAAATAGTTTTTCATAAACATTTTATAATGAGTTCGACTGTGAAAAATAATTCTTGATCAAACTGTTCAAAAATAATGCGAGAGGAAAGTTAATTTCTATACATTTTAGGTAGCCATTGTGTTATGAAGCGTCAGTAAACGTAACATTAAGAAATTGTAACAGTTCTGCCTGAAATTAACTGCCTTATTACGGGTCAGTTTTAAGTACTGGTTCCTTCGTAAACAGGTGAGTGCAGACCGCCGGCGAAAGAATAGCGTCCTTTCGAAGCCTCCTAACTAACATTATGCGCTCGACTGTAAAACTGATATCAGCAAAGGAAACCGTATGAGTTAGTACAAATTATCTGGTACTTTAGCTGAAGCTTAACATTGAAAGAAACTTGCCAAGTTCGGGGAATGAAAACAGGGTAGAAAGAAAGCTACAATCAGTCATGATAAATTCGAAAGTACGGTGAAGTTTTGCTATTAACGGCATGGAAATTCAGACTGGGAAAATGCTTTAATTTTGTCTGTAACACTTCTGTTGTCCAGCAAAGTATTAACTAGTACGGAATTGATCGAAAGAGACCATCACAAAAACTACCTGGAATCTATTCCAACATATTTCGATAATCTGTTCTGCAGTTTGCTCGCCAGCATGCTTTGGGGCATTAATCCATAGATCAATTAACTGGACAGCATCCGTCGTATACACGACGTGACAGCACATCTCATAGATTGCGTCTGAAATGTTTCCACAAGCTGTGGCATTCTGAATAAAATACGCACCGAAGTTACTGTGTTTAACTGAACTGGCAAGGCGACTGCTACCGCCAAACCTAAATGCGAGGGCATTCTGCAAGCACTTCTTATGCCAATATGGAATGGCATGTTTAAAACATGATGCCAGGAAATTCTGCCTCATTTAAAGCGAAAATATGAGTATAATAGCCCGAAGATGGTCTTGCTGGCTACCTAGTGTACACTGGTGATAAGTTTGTTCTGTTAGACAATTTATCCCTTCCCTCAGCTTGCAAACGCTTTGGTCAGCCTGGTGTTCTCATTCAGCAGAGCGAACTGGCCATGGCATCGCTTACAATGAAACTTTTAAGAAGAAATCTTTACGCCGCCTCCATACTTACCAGTTAACAAATGGTAGGCCTGGTCTGCACACAGTTCTGAAGGAAGTCTTCCCAACTATTAACTAGTCTGTTAATGGATCGCTCTAAGCATATAATAATGTAATACTGCATCCTGCACGTAATGACGAGCAGGGATAGCAGGTTCACTAAAACAACGCGTGGCAGAAGGTGCACTCTTATTATTATATTGCCTAAGTGCGTGGCAAAAACAACCTTCAGTAAAGCAGTAATCAATTCAGATTTGAAGATCATTTGTTAAGTGGAAGTGCAAATGTCACTTCTAGTGTCAAGTGAACGTCAAAGAAACCATTAAGTTGTTCCGAGGGCACATAAGGGCTTAAAACGCTGACCACGCTAAGTGGGTTATTAAACCTTCTGTCTAAATTAAGTGGGAAAATAAAGCTTTTGTCTAAATGAACAAAAAATGCATGCTGTACAGACAGGATTATCAAACTTATGAATGGCTTGTTCAAAAACGTCTCATGAACCATTCAGAGGAGGTAAAATGTACTGGGAAGCAGCTACATTAAAAAAGCATGGTTAAACCCAAGGAAATCATCTTTAGCGTTAATAAATTGATTTACTTCGGCTGCCTAGCAGCAGAGAATCTCAAAACAAATGTAAACTCATCGCTGCCCACTGCTTCTGAAAAAATGAATCACTCGCGCAACACACATTCTCGCTGTTATCACTTTGTATTCTCCTTGTATTAACGCAGAGTAGAAACCGATGTGAAGCAAACAGGTCTGTGAATTTTCAATGCATTCAAATAATTTTAGTTTAAAACGAAACGGTTTCGCTGCTGCCAGCTGCGCCGCTTACGCAGCAACTGAAGCTACTGAGGAAACATTGAACTTAGTTGGTTCGTAAATTCCAAAGCAATCGATGTCCCGTAAGAAAAATGTAATCACGAGAAGGAAAGTTTGGCTTCCCCATTTCTTAAGACTGAAAAGTTGCAGGTCAACAGAAAAAGAGATTTTCAAGTGGTTGTCAGACAAGTAAAACAGTTTGACCAAAATAGTCACTTACTACCATACTACGTCAAGTGCCTAAGTGCGGTCACCCTGTCGTCGGTGAATAAATGACTGGGAGTGAACATGAGCTGTTGGGAAAGTTCGAAAAGGCGACGAGAAACAGTCAGGGATGCACATTCGGTCAATCGAATCAGTCTCGATACTAATCCTGAATAGAGTTGACACATTTCAGTTAAACAACTGGCGATGTTGCAAATACCAATGCACCCGCCAGCTGCAGCTACGGCTGGTACGCGTGAAGCTTTAGACAATTCTGGGCATCAAGTGGAATTGCACTGGCTGCTCCTGAAAACGAACAACACTGAGATTGAAGAAAGGTTTAAACTCAATTCAAACTTCACTTAATCCCTCAGGCGCTGATAAGAAGCAGCTAGGCATCCTTGACAGCTAGCGTTTCTCATGTGTAATCTACTAATGAGCTGTTTTGCTCGCCTTGATGGTGCTTAGAGCAACGCTCTGACAACCAGCCTTAACGCCGGCTGGTGTCATTGGCTTTCAGACAGCAGGTTTCCACAATGCTCAAACTTGTACGAAGATTTCATGAATAAATGCATTATACCAATGGAAACCGGTAACTTTCCAGTTGAGTACAGCTATAGCTGACGGACATTGAACAGATTTATAATGCTTATTTCACCAGATGAAAACGTTTACGGACTTGGTAATCATCCAGACTGCTCTCAAAGCCTTGCCCATGAAACTGGATATTTTAATTTTACTTTTTAATGCTTCATACCTGATTTCGAAGTTATAGACGACGCTACGCGCTTCGTGTCAAAGGTTGACTTGAACCACATCAGCTCATCTTGTAACAGATTCTCAAGTAACGTGAGCTTATATAATAGATTCGCTTTACTCAGTTTTGATAATTAAAAATAAACTTTTCAAGGTGCAGAAATCACAAGGGATCGAAACGCTGAAGAGTTCAAACTGTCAAGACCTATCTGCAAATTTGAGGTAATCACAGTTCTCAGTCTGAGTTTCTTCTGAGTAGAAAAAATATGAGTGCTCTGTCATAAGCGCCAGGCAATTAACTTAATCAGAATTTTCATTCAACTGCTCACAATGAAAAAAGAGAACGGGAATTGAGACAATGAAACGACGTCAGTGCCTCATCACGATTCACCTATGTAACTAGCCGGTTGTTTGCTTCAGAAGCACACGCCAAATATCTGTTGCTCGGTATAACATAGTGGTCGCGGTCAAAGAGGCAGAATTTGCCACAATGAGTAGTCTTGTGAGAATTAAAAGTGTACTTACAGTTACAGACCGCACCATTGGAGATACAAACCCTTTCTCAGGATGTTCAGTACTCTAAGTTTTAACAGGTCACTGCACAACAGCACTATGTTCCTCTGAGAAGCGGGAAGAATGGGACGCAATTCCCTGTAAGATACACAACATGGAAACTTTATCTGACTGCGTTGCACGCGTGTACGTGCCGCGAACGAACTCACCTGCGGTTAACCAAAAGAGAATAACGATTATCGATAAACAGGCTTCTGTATCTGTTATACTTCTTCGACTGTTATTAAAAAACTGACCAGCCAGAGGGTCTTAATAGCTGATCAGACTCCAGAAACAGCACTTGCACACGGTTTTTTCATTACTTTCCATTGCGGCTAATTGACTTTCTCAGCTGAAGATGGTTAGAACTTCGACCTGGGGCTGCAATCGTACTGGACATGTTTTTTTCTTTTCTTATGAACCCGTGCTTAATATTATCCTTACAAATAAAAGTTCATTTTGATGAATATCAATTTTTCCAAACGAATTCAATAAAATAATATCTACCATAACTCGGAAAACATTTCTGCTGAAGTATTTACGTATCTCCTTTATTGAACGCGGGCAATGTTGCCTTAACTTTACGTAGCCGAACAAGCTTGCTGGAAATTTCGTTGAGGCTTGAGAGTAAACTGAAGTGAAAAGAGAAATGGGCGCCTGCTTCAGAAACAAATTTGGCCAATTCGACGTGCACAGTGAGTTGGAAATGGATTGTTTTGCCTGCTTTTGTTAATGAACCTCCCAACTGCCTGCAGCTATGCCTTTGTCTTATGATTACACACCTGATGTGCGGATGAAGGGGCACGGTGAGCCATGAAGCCCTTGCACGTAAAAGCAATTTTACAACACATGAACGGGTTGGTTTCGTGAAGCTATAAATATACAGACCTAACGAACATAATCAGGGGAAATGAAACCATTTGAGTAGTAATAATACTGTTATAAGTTCAAATTAATACGCACTCAAAAGTTTCTTACGCCTATCAGCCTTACTTTTGCACTCGAGAAGTAAAGCATATATTTGCAGAGCAAAAAGATCGATTGCTGCAAGAAGCACAGACACAGACTATCGGGCTTTGCACTCAATTTTCATGCCAAGGATTCATTTTACTTATTAGATTTCTTCTGCAGTTAAACCCTGCTTCTGAAGCAATGGACTTAAACGAGGTATTCCTAGGAGAAAAAACCAAACTTCTAGATTTCCCATTACCTATAGTACCGTATACTCTTAAACCGAATCACTGTAAGGGGTCAGTATTCTTCAGCAGTCGAGTATTCATGGATTTGTTCCCGTCTGAAGGCGCGGTGAACATGAGGAAAAATTGGGAAAACTTATTCTCGTCAAAGCGAAATATCAAAACAACACTTTTGGCGAAGCTGTCGGCTCTTTCCGCGAGCCGTCATCAGCGCAAGCAAGTGTTTGTCGTCAGCCAAGTCAGGCTTCTAGAGGAAGCTCCTATGCCGGTCCAACTCGTGTGGCACCCGTCAGGTCGAAACTTTGATCCGTCGAGGCTACACGCACATGGATGGATTGGCTTCGTAGCAACTACGTTAGAAGCCGTCCTCAGCGGAGGTGCAACATACAATCAGACGGAAAGTCATATCCAGTGGAGAGTCAAGTAAAGGTAGACTAGGTTAAGTTTACCACGTCCAGGGGGTAACTGAAGAGCTAGGGCGGCTGAACAAACGGAAGGAACCGCCGTGGGCTTCCTTGCGCAACTTCATGCTTCTGTCCAAGTCAGGCTTGATGGCTGAGTGCCTTGACTTGCCTAATGTAGTTGCTCCGAAGCCAATCCGTCCATGTGTGAATAGCATCGATGGGTCAAGGTTCGACCTCACACGTGACACATGGGTTGGACCGGCATAGGAGCTTCCTCCAGAAGCCTGACTTGGCTGATGGCCAAAAATTCCTCGCGCTGATGACGGATCGAGAAAAGAACCGAAAGCTTTGCCAAAGCTGCTTTGGTATTTCGCTTTGTGACGGGAATGAAAGCTTTCCCACTTTTTCCTCGTGGTTCATTGCGACTTTCGAACGGGAACAAATCTATGACTACTCGACTGCTGAAGCACTGTTTACTCTAGAAAGTTTTTCGTTTGTCAATGCTCCTGAACCAAACCAAGCCTCTGAAGGAAACTATTAACAGAATGAGCTTCTACTCATGCCAATATTTATGCTCAATTCTCAGTATGCTGAAAGGACTTTATGGAACTCTTGAAGTATAGTACACCATAAACTCGATTATCTGAAGTAATTGTTGCAGGGGGATAGTTCGGATAATCGAAAATTCGGATATTAGGGTGATTTGATTTGCCTGTCGCTTTTTTTCTTATATTGAGCTTATTTTCTGTCAGCTCTGTTTTTTGAAGGTATCCTGCAAGAGTTCATGTTATGCAACACTTTATCATCAATATAAAACCAATAATTTACGCATATTTGAAAAAAATTCGTTATAGAAGTTTGCTTTAACGCTGTTGTCCGCTTGTTGGCGGTTAAATCACGGATACTTTTCAAACGTTGCATTCTTTTTGAGTCGCACTCCTCTTGCATTTCGAACCATTGCAGAACAACTTCCAAGCACTGGTAGGCCTTCTCGTGTAAAGGGCATACATTTTCTAACATTTCGTCATCGTAGAACTCTTCTTCTTCTTCTTCTTCTTCTTCTTCTTCTTCTTCTTCTTCTTCTTCTTCTTCTTCTTCTTCTTCTTCTTCTTCTTCTTCTTCTTCTTCTTC
>KN538415.1:381013-395091 GCA_000797535.1 Trichuris suis
CCCCCAGGCGTACCAATGTCCCCCAGGCTTACCAACGCCCCCCAATTGCCCGTTTTCGCTCCAGCGCCCCACTAGGACTTTGCAGCGCCCCCAGGGGGGCGGTACCGCCCCCCTTGGGAAACACTGCTCTAACGATATGCCTTGTACTTTCTCTAACGATATGCTCATCCTTTCGCAGGTAGGACATTTTGAACTTTAATTACAGACTTCTACGATATCGGGAAAAGCCATGACTGACGACCTACTTGCAATGGTATTCATGAATCCTTTGCCGTCACGTTCTTTGCTTTCATTATTCGCTACACGAATTCCATCCGAACGTTCAAAGAACTATTAATAGTTAGAACTGTTTCATTAGAAAAGCAATGAAAAGAAAACAAGTTAGCCAGTGTTTCAGCATAGAAAATTGGATATAGCTTAACAATTCCTTCTTACAACAGTGTAAGATGTATACATCTGTAGCGCCAGTCAACCGGAGAATAGAATTTTACTCATCGGCTGTGCGTTTATAAAGCTTTCGATCGATACGCTAATTATACGCGTGCGAGCTGCAGGGAAGCGATAAGGACGAATAGCGAGAAGAACGAGATAACGTTATTGTATGGGCATTTGTGCGCGCACGCTACACATTCAAGACGTATCCATTAGAGATAAGCAAAAACATGTTTTTTCATTGAGGATCTTTCACGGCTTTCATTTCATGGCTTAACAAATTAGCGGTATGACTTGCAACGGTTCATCATCACAAACCTAGTAACGAAATTTCCCTGTATCCATGGAACATGCTTCATAGTTTAAAAAGCCTCATAAAGGAATAAACACCATGAAGAAAAGCAATTTCCTGATCTGCGAACGACATAAAAGGATAACCGGCCGCAGCCAAGTAGTATAGACTGCTATTTAACTGAACTGACCAATTTCATGAATGGATTAACGGCACTTAAGGAAACTACGTAGTCGTAGTACAACTATTCAGTACGTGCTTTTGGTTGTGTTCTGCTGAGTAGCTGACCAGTGGAGATTACATATGAAACATTGAAGCTATCATGTCATTAAAAACAGAAAAGCTTACCTTAAATCAAAATTAAGGTTATTGTTCCAATAGCACTGAAAAGCGTTTGCGTTGGTCACAACGTACAAAGTACTTACAGTCAAGACTATCTGAGTGCAGTAACTACGCGTAATCAAGTGACCGATATAAGGAATATGGTACCCTCTGGCATGCCGATTTCCACTTATCCGTCGTAGTGTAACAGTGGCATCTGCTATGACTTTACGAAATAATTAAATAGCAACATATGGCATAATTTGCTTCAGGTGAGAATGGAACCACCATGAGTGGGGATGTAAACTTTCTGAAAATTTTTTTAGCGTTTTATTAATGCAGCAGGTCCCCATATCCGCAGTAACTGGTTCCAGGACCGTCTGCGCATAATCAGATTCGCTTCACAAAATAAATAATAAGCTGCGTACTGCTTCCTGCATACTTCATGTGAACTCTCCTTTACTTACCATATCTAATACTAAGCAAGTGCTACGCAAACAGTTGTTACACAGTTTTCCATAAGGAAGAATGACAAGAAAAAAGTTTGCATGCATTAAGTGAAGGATCGATCATCATAGACATGATTGCTTAGTGTAGGAGAACTATAAAGCAGCATTTGCTTTCTGCCAATACTGAAGGACTGTTTGGACTAATAACCTGGAGGAATCAAATTGAATAAACCGTAAAACTAGCGTTTAAAATATACAGGCAGTTCTCGTATAAGCTGGTTTTTACTCATAGGCATATTCGAAATCGTAGCACTTTTTCACATAACGCGATTTTACGGGCTGGAAAGCGAGGGCGTATGGCAATCTTCCTCTGTTCTCATCCACTGAGAGCAAAGACAGGCCGCGCTCCGATCTTATTCACGTTCTTTGGTCAGGCATAAGCGAAGCGCTGATTCTACCGTGACAAAAACGTTTATAATATCGGAAGCTGTAACCTGAGAATGGCCATTAACAACACCGTAGGAGCCTGGAATAACGTATCGAAACAACGGATGCATCGTATATGGCGGAAACCTATACCACATCTGGTATGTGGTTTTAAACACTTTGTGCCTTATGGTCAAGTATGCAAAATTACTGAAAACTGCGTTCAGTTGGCTAGGGTTTGAAGAAATAGAATATCAGGACGTTAAAGACATTTTGAATTGTTAACCGGATGAGCTGACCGCTGAGGAGCTGCAGGGGAAGCAGAAGGAAGAGAAGTAGATGATCATGAAAATCAGGAAGCACCTTAGCGACAACTAACCACTGCTGAGGTATCAAACGCTCTAGAAACTGTTGAGCAGCGGCTACAATGGTTCGAAGACAATGATTGTAGTGCAGAACGCAGCAGGATAACCACGAGAAGTATCCGAGCTAGCTGGCAGCCATATAAGCATCTCCTGTACGAACGAAGAACATGTGCGAAACAAAAGAACGTCGAATTCTATTCTACTGAGACGGAGAAACAACGTGACGACAACGAAGAGCTGCCTTCTACGCCTAATGGGACCTCATTTCGCTCGTAACTAAGGATGCTGAAATAAAAAAGTCAGTCCACTCGACCTCCATTCCTTTCTAGGTAGGGGTCATCTATTTTAGAACCAAGAGGACCTCTTTCCATAAGCTAAAGACGCAACCATGTCGATCCTGAAAGCTACTTTGAACTCTGTCCGCTGTAAAGAGTTCTATCGTGAAAGTTACCCCGTTAAAATATCATCGCCATAGAAGGAAAGAACATGTTATTCAAGTCCCGCGAAAGAGAATCCATACCTTCGCGTGCCTCACCGTTGAATAAATGGCTCAGATACAGCGTAATTCCTCTTTCAACGCAGCTCATTTACAATTTTTCTCCGTTGTGGTTTACGAGTAAACAGTCCTTCTGACGCTTCGAACCAGATCGTGGTACGAGTGGTTCAAGGGAGCGTGTTGTTTTTATTGGAGGTAATGCATTACCTTTTAGAACTAACCAAAGAACGTTACAAGAAAACTTATATTCAAGTGGAAAGTTATCAAAGTTCGATTGGTAAAACTGGAGAGGTGTTGTTGCTGATAGACAACGCTCCCGCACACCCATCGGTACAGTATCTGGACGCAGTTGATGAATTCGTGACCGTTAAGTTTTTGCCACCAAACGTCACGCCTTTAATTCAACCGATGGATCAAGGAGTGATCGCAAGTTTCAAACGGAAATTCCAAAAGCAGCTTCTTCGACAGCTCCTCTTGCCTGACGACAATACGGTGGAGACAGTCATCAACTTTTACAAGAAAAACTTAGCCTAAAAGATTGCTGTTACATGGCGGCAGAAATCTGGGAATCGGTGAAGCAAATAACGCTAAGAAATGCATAGAACAAAATTTTTGTTGGACGCGCATCCTCCGTAGATACCACTGGTAACGATGCAGATAAAGAAATGGAAGAACTTATGGGCTCCTTGCATGCCACTTCTATGTGCAATGAATGTGAAAGGCCTGACGTCGATACGTGACGGTTTCGAATTTTGTTTCATAACCTTGTTGATAGGGTTCGTTGACAGACGGTTGGCATGCGATTCTGAAGATCAGGGTTTCCAAATAATGAACGATGAAGAAATTAGTGAATTCATTTCGAAACAGCCAGCTGACACAGAAGAAGAAGATAAACAAGGAGACGAAAAGGAATCAGAACAGACAGCATTTCCTTCCCACTGTGAGGCTTTTGGATATCTGGAGGGGGCCCTGAAATGGTACGAAAGGCAAGATGAGTGCGATCCGCGGCGACTCCTGTGTCTGAAAAACATCCGCGACCTTGCAGCTGCGAAACGCCGAACTGCTTTGAAGCAAACACTGATGACAGGTTTTTTGCAAAGAATTTGACCCTTTGTTGTATTCATGCGGTTTAAATGCAATTGAGCTGACGCGCGCATGAGCTGCTCTTCGAGGAGTACAACTAGAATGCTCGCAGTCTAAGAAAAATCAATAAACAAAGAAAACCTCGATTATCGGAACCATCCCTTGCAGCAATTACTTCCGATAATCGAGTTTCTACTGTAGTTGATAAACGGACACCACGCACATATACGGAAACATGGGCGATGTCCTGCGCGTGGGTTGTGAACTGTATAAGTTTCCTTTTGATCAAGTAACCACAGGCACAAATTTGACATTAGTAATTACATCAGAAAACAGGATGTCTTGTAACGGGTTTCAGCATCAATTATGAGATTAGTAAATGTGGAAGAGTTGCTGCGGTAGAGCGCGATTGCTGGGTTGATTCCTTGAGCTTGTGCAGAAGAGTTTATTAGTGAAGTACGTGGCATATACTCAGCGTAGACAACGATACAATTGATGGCCAGCGACACAGTAGTGCAGAGCCTCTCCCTCTCCGTCTGTTCAATCCTCTGCCCGTCTGCGTGCGTGTTTATATACACTTCTACAGGCGTTCTTGCAAAGGTATTACGGGCACTAATCCCCACTTGTCGCAGCTTGAAGCGTCTGACCGATGGGGATTATGGCCGCCCACCTGCCCCTCTCGCTGCACGTGGCATTCGTTCAATGGCTGGACTAGCCCGGAGTGCGCGTGCCTGTTTGCCACAGACAGGTGTTCGACGGACAGGGATTACTGCCACTGACTTGCATCTGCAAGTGCCCATGGCGTTCCGTGAATGGTCAGATTAGGCGAGAACGAGCCGGCATGCCCAGATTGGCACGGAGGCAGCCGGCTTGTTTACCATAATAATTATAAGCAATTTCCTGCCTATTTGTAGTGTATAGGAGGAAGCATGCAGGTTGTTTGCAAATGATCCTATATTTTGTGCAGGGGACTTGATTACACGCAGAAAGTCCCGGAACCAATAACCGCGGATAAGGAGGGCCTACTGTACATATAATTTCCACCATTCAACAAAGCGGTAGTGTCCTTCCCAACTGCCGTATTCACTGTCAGGGTGAAAGGAGGGTACTGTACTAACAACTGTAAGCCTTAAAGAGCAGTTGAAGCGGTATCCGGGCCCATAACCTGTTGAAAACTTGTCACGGTTGGAACGCAAACAGAACAAGTTACAGTGACACTTTAGTAGTACACCAAACGTCAAGCAAGCAACCTCTGTGAGAAGCGAGCGACAGAAAAAACAATGAAACGGCGGAGCAGGACGAAAGAAAGGAAGGTGAGCGCGTAGATAAAGGTTGGCGGAACTAGTTAGAAGGTGACCGCGTTGGTAAGGGGTACCGAAACTAGTTTCGCGGCGTGTTGATTGCCGCTATATGGTGTGCAGTTCCAACGAAATGAAAAGGCAAAAAGCCAGACGGAAATTACTATGTATTTCCCTAAGGTTGTAGCAGCAATGCAGCCTTCTCCCTCCCCATCTTCCAGCGCTAAGAGAAGAATATTACTGCCTCATCCTCTTCGTCTGCCTACTCAAGGCGAAGATGCTCATCCTTAAATCACTCCATTTGCTAAGCTATCAATAATCACAATCCTGTCCAGCTATTATTATAACAATAAAGGACCTATGTGTTGTATGTATGCCTGTGCTCAGTAGCTGTGGACCAGCGTTGCTTAAGCATTACTCACGCGAAATAGCGCTTGCAAGTTGCGAATAGCAGTGGATAGTCCAGTCGTACATGTACATAATAAGTTCAGTGTTACTGAATAGTAATTTGCTTATTAACTGCTCACATTCAGGGAGACCAAAATTGTACGCGGATTAAGCCAGGAATCGAACCTCACATTGTTCGAGGGCTTGCTGTATTCTGGCGAAAGCATTGCTTTTTTCAATGCCAAGAGAAATTGACAAACTAGGCATGATGAACAAACTTGGAGCCCTCAAGAAAATCGCAAGCTGGAAGCTAATCGAACCAGAACCTGCCTATCCAACGTCATCTTCACAACAGTGCCTAGCAAAAAAAAAGCTTAGGCTCAAAGAATACCCAACTGCAAAATAACTGAAAAGATCCTTCTTATCAATCCGTGCATTTCCTATTTCACTCGCTTTTGGCACAAGCAAAGCTTTGAAAACATTTTTAATGGATATCATAAAGCCACAATTTGCTTTAGCGATTGGTTGTCCATTTCGGTGTTGATAGCTTACTGTTCAGGGAAGAAAAGCGCTTGACTGGTTTTCGCAACTAGCATTTAAAGTTGAATACCCAGCATCCATTTGCTTACAAGGATCACATAGCAAAAGTTTCAAGGAATCCACATCATCTTGTTTCATTTGATAATACACCATCACTTGCCAGCAAAGATCAATTAGCAGCCTGTCATCCTTTTCGTCAAGCGCAACAAAACTGCTTAATTTTGGAGCAAACCGAAAGTACGGAACGTTTAGAGAAGCACACCAAGCTCGGCATCTCTCCACTGTACAGCCATCTGTTTCACTCACCTTAAAAAAAGTACACCACCTTATTTAACAAAGACTTTAAAGGTTACCTGTGAAATTAGTAGGCGACCGAAATCTTTTATCACATTGATGTACAGTGCTGCATGAAATAGGGTTTTTGGTAAGAAGAAATCAATTGCGTCTGACTTGAAAGGTGGTGGTATCCCTGCTCCTATTGACACTACACAGCCTAATTCTGCAACGTCTCCTTGAACCGTGTCCGAGAGAACCTTGTCAGCAAAAATTGTCGCCGCATTGAATCGCATCACCTCAGCCATCAGGTCCATGGTGGGATTGTTTGAAATCAAACCACCGTCAATGTATTCATGGTCCACAGGATTAAAGTAAGTTGGCGCCGCACAACTGCAACGGGCAACCTTCCACAGGAAGTGTTCTTAAACAAACTGTGTTTATTCAGATGGTTCATGCACGAGCTCACCTACACAGAACTTTCACTGTTGAGTAAGATTGAGTAGCATCGGGTAATTTTTTCCAGGGTCAGACAGGAATGTGCAACTATGGCATAAATGAGTGATTTTCAATGGCGCGGGTAGTGAAAGATTTTAGAGGGCTGACGGAAGCCAAGCCAGTGCTGGGGACTGCAGAAAATGTTTATACTGCACTTTCACAGTTTAGTTTAGTTGACCAGACTAGGAAGGCTAACGAAGAGAAACAGTGGGAAAACGAGCTGGGAGACAGATTCACAGCAGAATGACAGCCAGAGTGTACGCAACAGGACGGTAGCGAAACCTTGAGATCGCTGGCTGGTAAAAGGTTGAGAAACTATGGTACAAATCATAGTTTCTTAACCTTTCTCGCCCTAGCTTTCCCCTGGACTTGTCAGCACCCCCTGGACACCGCTAGCGCCCCCTGACGTTGCAAGCGCCATTTCACCTATGCTGTTTGGTCGCTGGGGCTCCACAGGGTCGGTTGGAGAGCCCAAAGTGCTGATTCGACTAGGAATACGTTTTATTTCAGGATCATTGGCATTTTGGCACTGTGCCACTGAACTGACCAAGGTTAACAGTAGCCAGTAAGGTTCCACGACCAAAGTACCCAATGCTTCTCGCATCCTTGCCTGCTATCCTGCTCTACTCTAGCCTAAGCCTGAGCCAAAATATAAAGACGGGATAGCGGGAAAAGTAGCGAAAAACAGCTCACTTTGCCCACTAGGTGTTGGCACTGTAGGCTTGCTGGGCCACAGGCGAAGTGACTCGATTTCTAATACTCTGCCGGTTTGCCTTTTGCTATTGTACAGAATGCCTAAGAAATGCATGGAATATTAAGTGTTCTGTACATTTCGCAAACATTTTTCAGCATTCTATAGATTGCCAAGGTATTCTACACAATGCCTAATTTCATACATTGCGTGCAGCATAAATATACAATGGCGCCCGCCAAAGTTAGATCACTATGCTGTTCGCTTAATATTCCTGCTGGTTTTTTCATTTTACTACTTACTGTTCATCTACCACTTGGTTAACCTTTGTGCTTCACCAATGCTTGACTGATACGATCAAAAATATTTTGAAAGAATAGGATAAGCAAAAGAGAAACTAATAGTAATAATTTCTTTTACCTGATGGACGGTCATAACCGAGGGCAGCATTCAATGCTTCACTCAGTGGCAGCCGATAGCTACGGAAAAGTTTCAACTGGGCTGGTCTCGTAGCAGCAAAAGTGCTCGTTACGATCAGTCTGTATTTCAAAGGCCTTCTGCGGCTCGTAAACATTATGCAACGTACCTACTTTTTATTCCTAATGTTCGCCATTGTATTTGATCCAAATTCTTTGCGGAGAAAGTTTTCCAATACCTCGCCATTATAAGGACGTTCGCCGTTGAACACAGAGTCTTTAAACCGAAAATACATTTTTTGAATTTCTCTCGGAGATTTGCCCAAGCAGAGTGCTATCGCTATGATCGCTCCGCTACTTGTTCCAGCCATCCAATCAAATGAATCTAGCCAGTCTTTTCCCAGCTTTTCTTCTAGCACAATAAGTGTCTGTTACAAATATTAACGTGTGAACATTTGCATAAATACATGAGACAAAATCTTCGCCTGCCTGAATCATTGAAAGTCCGCGCAGTCCTCCTCCGTCAAAGCTGATTAGGTTTGCATACGGTTTCTTACACAGTTTGCGCAAGTTCAGATGAGATGTTATCGAAGATGACCGGATGAAATCATTTATATCTCCAGAAACAAGACAAATAGCATTATTACAGGAATGCATGCACTCATTCAGTTACCTACGTTGTTACTATATAACTTACGAACATTTGCACCTTCCGCTGGACAGAACATTCCACTAAAGGGTAGCAAGCATTCCACTATCTCATCCACATGCCTAGATGAGCGCGAAAAGTAGCAAAAATTTATAATCCATTTACCACCTGCAACGAGATAGCGACTGCGCCATCATTAGAGGTGTTTGACCGTCAGCAGAACGAAGAGAGCAGTCGGCTCCAAAGATAAGTAGTGCTTTCACGTAGTGCAAGTTTTTCTGTTCGACGGCAAAATGCAGAGGTGTCTTCCTGTCTCTGCTGGGAGCATTCACGTTGGACCCATAGGCAAGTAGCTTCGTAATTACCGCCAGATTATTTGGCTTTTTCAAATTGACGTGCAGTGAAGTATAACCTTCCTTATTTAAAACATTTAATGTGTCCAGATCCGTTAAATATGTCAGCAGAAGTAGAAGCTGAAAATAAACTTTTCTAACAAACGCAAATAGCCCGAAGTTTGCTGAAAGGCTCTTCTTCGTTCAACCAAAGCAGTTCCAAGCTCTTACCTCTTTGCTGTTCGCTTCATGAAAAATAGTGCAACCAGTTTTTGGATGCCGTACTTTCAGTAGTACTGGGCAATAACGTAAAAGGATGGCCAACTTCCTAATTGCAATAATTTATAAAAGAGAAATACAACTCGTGATATCCATTAACTTACTCTGGTGTTTTAAGTTTGAGTGCTAGCTTCAAAAGTACCAACTGTTCCTCCTCGTTTGGCATAAGCTGATAGTTGTCCTGAAGAAGTGATTCAACAGCAACTATTGAGCCTTTCTTGATAGCCAGTTCAAGAGGGGACAGGCCAGTTTTGTCGCCCATATTGGCAAGTGAATATGTTGAATCAGAATACCGCAGTACCTTAAAGCTTGGCCTTTCTGAGCACACAATAAAAATGCCAAGGCTATTCTCACCTTGATTAACTGCGGACTATACATGACAGCATAATGGTAAACGTTTCTTCCTTCCTTGTCTACTGCTTGAATGTTCGCGCCGAGATCAAGCAGTTTCTTTACCACTGTCTCATCGCCCACCTGAATTGCTAAGTGCAATGCTGTAGCACCTTCTGGCATTACATGAGCATTAATGCCCCTTAAAAAAATGGGGCAAACCCTCTAAGAATGGCAATAAAAGATCACAGTTACCTATAAATTTCAGCGCTCCCCATAACGGAGTTAAAATATTCTTTTATGGTAAGAAACGAGGCTATGTGAACTGCGCACCAGTCCGGATGACGAGAAACAAGAGAGACAAATTTTGATAATGTCACATCGTCTTCTGAAAAGCGGATGATCATGGCTTCTGTTACGGTGTACATATAGACTGCAGCTCTAGCCATAAAAATTACGAACCTTACAAGGCCATGTTTTGTTAGTTAACAGAAGACTGATTGCAAGAAGTTGGGATAGTACTACGGCAGTGGTCGTGCTCAGACAAGTGCAAATCAATGGTAGGGAACAACGATGCAAAGGTCATGCGGAACCAAAAACTGCCAGTATTAATGTTCAACGACAGCGACAGAAAGATACCCCTAAAACCTGCGCGATTTTCCGCAAGGCCATGGATAGTACAGGCATATGCTTTGTTCATACTGTGTTCAACAAATTGCCATAAACTCAAAACATCAACAGACTTCTCAAAGTGGTACGATGAAGGGAAAATAGCCTTACAATCATCCATAACCTTTTCATAATTACTGCTTGTTTGCACGTGAAAGCGAATCGTTTTAATTTTTCAAAACTGTATTTACCAACCGGCGGTCTCAAGTTGAGCAAAAATTCTTATGGGCAAATAAATAATAATTATATCAATAAAGACTGCACTTTGCATTAACTCTAATGCTGACAAGCTTCCAGAATGACATAACTTTTGCCCGACTGAGTATATAGCTTTTCGTACGGGTGTGGAGACCTTCATGGTGACATACGGACGAACAACATGTGGAAATAGAGTTCTTTTTATTCTTTAAATGAATTCACAGATTTTCGATATTGTCAGCTTCCTGTCTTCAGCGCTGTGGGGAAAGGCAAAGTGTTGGGGCTCTCACGCAGCCTTCAGAATAGTCATACGCAGGCACTCTACCCCGTACCAGCTGTCACCAGTGGCGGTTGTGCGAATCACTTTGGTCTTATGGCACTGGTACTCTCCGTTAACCGTATGGTCAGTGCAGCGTTCCGTTTGTTCCTTAACTTTTTCCCATTTGTGCAGTTCGTGTCAGTGATTATTAAAGTTTCATTTTAATAATCACTGACAATCATTTTAATAATTGCTGATAATTAGTCTGGACGACCATCCTTCGGTCGCAGCAACACAAAGGTGTTGTTGTGATCATAATTTACGCTAGCAAAATAACCAGAAACTCGATTATCCGAGTTCGCCAGGTAGCACAAAAATTTAATTTTTATGCATAATGTTGCGTCCTTGATACAGCCGAGGGATCAAGGGGTAATTGCAACTCTGAAGCGCCTGTACCGGAAGGAACTTCTCCGTTACCTTTCGTTGTGTGAGGATAGCAGTATAGATTCTGTCATCAGTCCTTACAAGAAAATGACATTGAAAGATTGTTGCTTTATAATGGCGGAAAGCTGGTACTCTATAAAATAGTAAACACAAAGAAACGCGTGGAATAACATTTTTATAAACAGAGGACAGTCCAGATCTTTCAGCAATACTAATGCAGAAGAAGACGAAGCGGCAGAGATACTTGACTCCTTAAAACACTTTTCTGTTTCAGACGAATGCAACAAGATTGACACTGACATGTGGTTGGCTTGCGACAAAGAAGGTGCAGGGTTTCAAATACTGAACGATGATGGAATCGTTACAACAGTGTCAAACTTACACGGCTGACCAGACGAAGCAGAAGAATTCTATGATGATGAAATGTTAGAAAATGTACGCCCTTCGCACGAGAAGGCCTAACATTGCTTGGAAGCTGCTCTACAATGGTTCGAAATGCAAGAGGAGTGCGACTCAAAAAGAATGCTATGTTTGAAAAGTATCTGTGATTTAGCCGCCAACAAGCGCAGAACAGCGCTGAAGCAAACTTCTATAACGGATTTTTTCAAACATGCGTAAATTGTTGGTATGATATTGGCGATAAAGCGTTGCATAAGATAAACTCTTGTAGGGTATCTTTGAAAAACAGAGCTCACAAAAACTAAACTCAAAATATAGACAAAAAAGGACAGACGAATCAAATCACTCTGATGTCCGAATTGTCGATTATCCGAACTACCCGTTGCAACAATTACCTCGGATAATCGAGTTTCTAGTGTATTTTGTCTACACTCAAGTCGTGCCGCTTGCAAATGAATCCATGAGAAAATGGGCAGCTTTGCGTAACGTTTCTCAAAGATCCCTGAGCAGCACTAATATTTCCACATGGGCGGCATAGCACCCTCCTATCTCAATGGTCCAAATGCCCCTGAAAGGGCTGCACAGGGTGGGAACCAGATGGCTGCGTGCCTTTACAGCCGCGATAAAGTTGCAGCCAACTACAGTGGGCCCTCCTTATCCGCGGACTTGACTCAACGCGGTTTGTCTCAAGAAAACAATGACATTATTTTCAGCAGAGATTGAGGAACCACCGCTGAAAACAGCGGTGGCGCAGTATCCTTTTTGTGCATGTAGAGCTATAATTCCATCATGTGACTTGAGAAAATGCTCTTTTCTGTTCCTATGGCTTCTCAACTTGCGCGGAATGTTAATAACTATTGTTAGCATCAGCATAAGCTCTGTCACGCACCGCTTAGGCCGTAGTACCTGCAAGGTCCTCTACCTGACCAACACTAATAAAATGAAACATATCTTTGCTAATGTGAAAGCATTGCACAGACAACCACTGTTGTTAAAGATGAACCGGAATCAGTGGTGTCAGCTGAGGTTCAGCGCTTTTACCTTTCGCTTACAGCTGAAAAAATGTATCCTGAAAGTAATTCACACTCCAGTATATTTTGGGATTGTTGTATTTAATTATTTCCTTTAATATGCTCCTCATTTGACTATTTATTTAGCACTAATTACTAATTTGATATTAGTAACTATAAGCAATTTCATGTCCATTTGTAGTGTACAGGAGGAAGCATGCAGGTTGTTTACAAATGATTCTGTATTTTGCGCAGGCGACTTGATTATACGCGGAAATTCCCGGAACCAATAACCAGGGATAAGGAGGGCCTACTGTATTAGGTCTGTGCGTAAACTGCTGTGTTGACGGAACTGATCACTCAAAGAAAAGTTCCAGGAAAACTATTCATTCAAAATAATTTCGAGTGCTTTCTGCTAGTCTCTGCCAACCTTCAGGTTGAATCCCGGCAAAGAAGACATTTCTTTCTTTGCGTCAGCCACACACAAGAGCGAATGTTGGCGCGCTTCGTCATGGCAAATTTCAACAATCGCTCTGGAACCCATCTTTCGCTTTCTTGGGTCTTACCCATTGGTATGAAGCGATAGCTGGTTGTCGACCGGTCCATACCAAGGGCAGCTCTAAGTTCTGGCATAATGGCAGAGTTTTCGTCCAATAAAACCTGAGTTTCTTCATCCTCACTTTGCTTGGGGCACACTATGCCCCGTAGATGTCCCCACTGTGGGTCTGCGGGTGGATAGATGACAAGGCCTTAAAAATCTCCAACGCAAAAGAGCCTGTGTCACTTCTTACATATGATTACTGACACAGCTTACCAAATGCCTTTCCAACAAGGTTCTATTGGTTTCAGTTGGCATGTTTCCTTTATTAAAAAGCACAGCATTAGAGGCTTAGATGAAGCTTGTCCGGTTGCGTGACAAGACGATATCAAAAGGAAGGCTGAACGAATCTGGCCGAGAAATATTTCTTGTGGGCGTGATGCAGATGTTCGTCTGAGCGACAATAGTTCGCGAAGGAGGCGACAGCTGGAGATCGCGACTTAGTGCGCAGTTCTTGTGGTTATTTGAACCTTCATGAAAACAATATCGTCGTTTCACTTTGTAATTACGTTGTTCCCAGTAACGACAGTCTTAGTATTCAATGCTAGCACTGCTAAAGTTTTTCACTGTCATGTGACCAGATAAGTGGCTATCAACGATCGCCTCAACCAGACAGAACTGATTACTTTCGCGATTTTCACTTCAGTCTTTGTTCGGGCAGTGACGAAATACGCGACTTTCAATTTGAGCAGCTGAAGCTATTCTGTACTGTGCTATATGAGAATGGCGGAGCAAGGTGCAGTGACTGAGCAAGAATCACGGTATGTTGACATGCAGCGACGATTCTACGAAGAACTATCTAACGCGCGAACCAGTGCTGCTAAAAACAGTGTTTTTCTAAGTGAAACCACTTACCGAAACTTACTGAGCGATGCGTTGAAAGCTAAGAAGACTGCAAAGAAGGAACCACGGGACTATTGGTTGCTGAATCGCTACGATGTGAT